>JAFVLL020001726.1:141355-161326 GCA_021397915.2 Tor tambroides
AAAAATCAATTTAAACTTATATGAAAAGATTAATTTCTATCACTGATGTGAACTGACCACACAGAATATGAATAATATCAAAAACTGCAGCGGTCATAGTAGTCAGATGTCAGCAAAATAACACACTCGGCAAAATATCGTCTAATTATCGTTATCGAAAAAATGACAAAAAAAATTGAGATTTTTTTTCTATATCGCACACCCCTAATAAATAAATATATACACACACAAACACATGTAACAGACTGTGGGTTCTGACACCCCTGTTCTGTAGATGCTATTGTGTCTTTCAGCAGTGTCTGACATGTGAGTTCTTGTCTTTCATCAAGTCCTCCATTTTGTGCTGTTGTCTTGGTGGTCCAGTCAGACACGCATTAAAATGATTATAAGGCATCACTGTCATCATACAGCATTGATGGACCTCCACTGTTTTCAGATGACTGCACCTCAGCATCCTCTGCCTCTTCTCACGCACACTCACATCTAATTTTTTTTACGCACCTGCAATTTATTCTCCTCCCCCACTGTCTCTCTCTCTCCGCAATAGGCCTGTCACATTCTGTAAATATTGTCTGTCCATCTGTGTGTATGTGTGTGTGTGTGTGAGGTGTGGAGATGAGAAGCGGGAGGAAGGTCTGCTCTCGCCGATGCTCCAGGGGTAAAAAAAAATCTGACGGGCAGTGGTTTGCCTGTTTCCATGGCAACCACATTCTAATTACTCCTGCTTCGCCACGACAGCAAAGAACAGCTATTGTGTGTGTGTGTGTGTGTGTGTGTGTGTGTGTGTGTGTGTGTGTGTTTTGGTTCATAAACAGCTGTCTTCTCCACCCAGTCAGCTCTGACGAAGGCAGCTACGACACCTGACTTAAAATGGCCACTTCGGTGCATCCAAGCACAGTAGTAGTGATGTAGTGACTCTGTTTAAGCTAGCACAACCCCCAACCCCCCTCCCCCTTCCAATCTTTCCCTCCCTTGTATACAAACCACGTGATCCGTATTGCTGGAATGCCATTGGCTGAAGTGACTGTGGCGTCTGGCCAATCAGGCTTAAGCGCTGAAATGGACATAAACTGAGCTGCTTGGAGATGCTTTCAGACTTTAGAGTGCTGATGGGCATGAACAGCCAGATGAAAGCAACCCTTGGCTAAAGCTTAGTCTGCTTTCATTTGCACACACTCACACAAAGCAACCCGGGAACCATCTGCCACTACTGTTTATCATCCTTCTGGCCATCCGATTGTCCCTGCACTTGGTCAGGGTTCATCTCTGCTACACTGGGTTGGACCAACGTGGAGCCGCGCTCTCAAACATGGAGGTGACAATGGCATGTGAGTATTGCTGAAGAGATCATGTCGGGCGCATGGAGGAAAACCAGGGGTATAGACTGAATGATAATGATGAAGGGGCGTTTGCAAATTTGCCTGGATGTTGACGGGAAACGAGAGATGAAACAGGCGCACAGATTGGGTAGGTTTTGTGTGAAGCTGCTTGTAGTAATCAGGTTAGAGGCAGATTTCAGCTAGCGATTAAAGAGGAAGCGATCCAGAGCGAGCACTCCAACCTGCGCTCTCCTCCGTAGCCCAGCCCCTCCTTGGGTACTTATTATGAATGAGCGCTTTAATGTGTCGTTTCTCCATCAGTCCTTTCTCCGTTGCACATTGACCTCCAGTTGCTCTCGTTGCTGTGTGGCTGTTTGTTAAGTTTGCATTATTTGTGCATGCATCCCACGTGTAGGAAGATCAACAGTGTCTGTTTGGCATTTTTTTCGTACTGTTTTTACAGGGAAAGCTTGTATTGAGGTTAATCTCTTTTGTATACGGCCTTGTCCTTTGTGCATTCTTTGTTGGTTCAGTGTTCACAGGATTGACCTTTTGCAGACGATCAAAAAGACAATAAATATCTCCCCGCACTTTTGAATTCTGTGATGGGCTGTCAGTTAGCGCCTAACTTTGACTGATTACGGTAATATCACAGGCAGCATTTTTTTCAAAGCATAAATCTGCAAGATCTCATAAAGTGAATGATGTCTCGAGGTTTTGTTTGGTCGTGCTCAGCATCCGCACCCAAGCCTCCGGTCCATAATTCCCTACTTCCCCTTGCAAAACAAGATTTAAAATAGAATTTTCTTTCCCTTCTTCATTCTCTCCTTCCTTCCTCTTATTTCTTTATTCTCTTCTTTTTTCCATATTCCCTTTCCTTCCCCCTTTCCATCTTTTCCTTGTCTTTTCTTCCCTTCTTACGTCTATTCTTCCTATCCTTCATTCCCTCTTTCCCATCTTTCTTCCTTCCTTCCCCTTTTTCCTTTCTTTCTTCCTATTCTTCTTCATTGCTTCCTCCACTTCTTTTCCCTTCTTTTATTACTTCCTTTCCTTTCCTCCTTGTTTTCTCTTCTCTTCTTGCATCTTATTCTTCCTATCCTTCTTCATTCCATCCTATCCTTCTTTATTCCTTTCCTTTTGTCCTTGTCTTCTACATTACATTCATTCTTCCTATCCTTCTTCATTCCATCCTCTCATTCTTTCCTTTCCTTTCCTTCTCGAGTCTGTCCTTCAGTTCTTTTTCTCTTTGTGTTTTTCTTTCTCACGCACAAAACCAGTGCTACTCTACACTATGAGCTGAGTCTCCTGAGACCTTAAGTGACCTTAATGCATTGCACGCTTTCAGCATGCTTCATGCTGGCCCTTGGTGAAAGAGTTACTCCTGTTTGCTCCCGTCAACGGAGTGGATATGTGGCTGGATCCTGAGAGAGTTGAGTGCCACCTGCTGTAGAGTACTCCAGCACCTGGGAATTTTTGAGATGCTTTTCAAGGACCTGTTATGAAATGCTTCCTTGTCAGAGAGCATTTCCGTGTCTAGACTTTATGCAAGTGGCTTTCACTGCATCTGTGTGTTCATTCTCTATACTGTGACAACTATTGAAGGCTACACATTTACGATGCACCCCAAAACACTGAGCATTCTGTGAGAATGTACAACTATTTTAAAACGGCACCATAAGAAGACTAGGGAGAGGAAAGGAGAAATGGGGCACTCAGAGGAGCCTGACAGATGTCATCACTCTGCAGACGACTGCAGGTTGTGTGGTCAGGCACAGATACTCAATATCCTGTTACCCTGGTAGGTGCCAGGCCATGCCTCCCAACACCTCAGCAAGCATCCTTCAACCTGCTCCACAACCCAATGTATTCTTGGCCAGGTCAGAAAGAGCGGAAGTGCAGGACCTACCTGCTTTTTGTTTTCACATTAAATTTGCTCCATCTTTTTAATTTTCATCATTCTTTCATCTCTGAGCAGAGTCTAACCATAGCATCCCATTGTCTTGGCATGTATATGCATACACAGATGTTTTATCCTTGTCTACTCCACTTGTTATTCATAGGCTTACCCCCAGCATTTATGAAAAAATGACTCCAGACTGTACTGCATCTAAATTCATCACATGGTCTTTGCGGTCAGTGTTTCCAGCAAATGATTTTTCCGTTAATGATATCTATTTGTTTTCTTTGAAGTAATGCCCATTTATTTGATGTGAATCATTATTAACTGTTATGAAAATCATTAAGGGGGAGGAAACGGCATAATTGGCATGTCAATTGTGGAATGGATAAATGTCCCTTTTCCTTTTTGTGCCTGATTGCCCCATTGGGCCCATAGACCATAACAAGCAAAATGAATGTGAAGAAGGATGACAGAGGCATGTGCAAGATATGCTTTCCAGTCTCTATTGTAAATTTGTTTTCTATTCCTTTCCATTTGAGATTTGAAGTTTGTCATCTAAACACTATTTGGGTGATTGACAGGTGGTAAATGATGATTATCAACTCTTGCAGCTGTAGTAAAGATTTGAGTGTTGATGTGAATTCCTAGGCTAATTAAGCAGCTTTGACTTTGAAGAACTGTGCCAGTAGGAAGGTTTTGAGTTTGTCCTAACCAGACGTGACACTGCAACACACGATAAAAGGTATCTTTCCATGTTAATCAGAGTTTTTGTCATAACCAGCCGCAATCAAGCAACAGAAATCTGTTTTAGACACTTTCTATTTCTGCAGTGTCATGGCTGGAACAACAACATACACACTTTGGCAATGATAATAGGTACTGATTATGTATTTTATTTGGTGTATTTTATTTAAAGGGTCTGATGTTTGAATATCATGTTGCAAGACCTTTTTAGCCATACTGAAAGCGACTATGAATAATTTAATTTAAATTAAAATAAACATGAATGTTAAAACTGTGAACTCAGTGTGAACAGACAAGTGTATTCCATGCCAAAGATGGTATCAGACACTCAGTATGTATATTTAATAATGTTACATTTTATTTATGAATTAGATTATATATTTATCCATATCTGAGTGGCCATGGATTTTGATTGATTTTATTGCATCTTGTAGCCTGATGTGGACAGACATATTGGAATCTTATAACATTGCTTGAGGTTAGGATTGGTTTAGTGTTTGCAGGATTTGGAAAGTCTGCCGAGATGATTTTGTGGCTGTTTGTTTTAGCAACGCATGCAGAATGTTGTAATATGGCAGTTCTTGTGTATATTATGCATCAAATTGCATACAAAATGTCAGGATCATAAATAAACAATCTTTTTCTAGGCTTTGTTTACAGCAAAGCTGCTCATAAACTTATATGTGATTCATCTTCCTAAATAAATAAAAAACTCTTCTGATGCGACAGAATAACGGTCTTTGCATAATTACAGGTAGGAAATAAATACGACTATTAATTATGTGCTGGTGTGAAAAACAGAGAGGCATACATGTGAATTTATGATGGATATCTGTGTGAAGTTGTAATTAAAATAAGACAGGAGTGATAAATCTTGCTGCTCTGATTGGAGGCAGAGTTTTGATTGGGTGTCTGGACGAGGGAGGTGAGCAAACTGCTGTAGCTGTAAAAAGGTGCTGGTAAACCAACTAGTGGACCACTACATGCTATGTAATGGCAAATGTTTTTTTTCTGCAGTGTGTCTGTGCACACTTAGGGCAGATGGACATCTTTGGGCATTACACATGTTTTACGTCTTGCTGCATAAGTATTGCATAAACATTGCGTTAAGATGCAAGGTAAGGTTAAATATAGTTCACATGTTGGGTTAGTTCCTTTTGTTTCTGTCTGTTGATGGTTGTTTTTTCACATTTTGATGTGCATTGGTTTCAGTGCACTGCTTATGATCTGACTGTAAAAAAAAAAAAAGGACAGGAAAACCTAATGTTCATGTATCACTATTTGTCTTACTGACTCAAGTGACAGTCTAGTTTACAGTTTGTTGTTTGTTTCTCGTCAACGTTTGGCTTATGTACCACAGCCGTTTGCTTGGAATTGGTTGGACCCCAAAGGACAAATTTGTTTGAAGCTTTAATCAGCCAGAAAATCCATTTGTTATCTTTTTTTTCAGCTGTTCACCAGCCAGTTTATTGGATATAAAATTATAAAGGCATATAAATATCTTTTACGGCCCTTGTCCGTAAGGGCCCTAAAATCTGTATTTGTTTACTTCTGTTTTCTCAGTATAATCTAAGAGGGCAGTACACAAAAATCATACTGTGTTTTCTGCCATTTTATATTATATATCATATTGCTTGGTGTCATTATAGCACAACTCTATTCATGGCCTTTAATGGTACTGGCATGATCCCACAAGCCCACTCACTTTCCTAAGATATTTCAGAAACACTTTAATATTAAGACTAATCCCTCATTTGTTGTGCTTGAGGGAAGCAATAGATTTGTCCAATGGAATTATAGCTTTGACGTCCAAAAGCATTAAATTTATACAGATGCCTTTAAGAGTATAATAACAGTGCTGATGTATCAATATAAATCAAAATATATAGTCCAAATGCAGAATAACAGCCTGAGTCTTAAGAGTGCTTTCAATTTCTGAACTCACAAACATGCACAACACACACATTCATTCTTCCCCACTGTATGTCACTCTGTATTATCTGCAGGTTGACACACAGTGGGCGAGTGTGTTCTGTGCATTTAGATGCTCGGAAGAGGAGAGGCGAGAGAAAGACAAGGATGGCAGGGCAGTTGAAGGCTCGCACACTTCTTAAGGCTTAGTGCGTTTGTCTAAAAAAAAGTCCATTTCCGCTTTATTCACAAATATCACCGCCCACCGCATCAGCAGCTGAAATTCCACTGTTTCCCCCATATCACCTCATCCTCACGAATAAAAGGTCTGCTTCTATTTCAGCCATCACGACTTGATTTAAAGAGGCTGATAAAAGGAAGCGAGAGAGCGCTTTGGATTAATTAATTCTGAACCGTGAAAAATCGGCAAATGTGCTCAGAAAATTGCTTCCCCCGCCATGAGGGATTGTTTCAAGTGGAGACGTTCGCTTCTCCGTCCCCCACCTGCAGCTGTCAAAACCCCCCTCCCCTTTAAACGCTACTGTGCTGTTTGAATGGAGCTGTCTCGGTTTATTCCTCCAGCAATCACTCCTCTCATTCTTCAAGCACGGACATATCAGCCTAGTGATTTGGGAGGGGGCCCTGACCTTGGCCCAGTCTTATCACTAATTAAACCTCATCTAATCCTGCTGTGGGAGCCAGCGGCACCTGCTTCTCTGGATGACTGGGATGGGTAAATAGCAACTGGACTCTGTTCCAGCTTCCCAACTCATCCGTCACTGTGCTCCCCAGCTAATCACAGCATATGATCTGTAGCCCAAGGCTTGGTGCGTACACCAACCCTCTGTTTGTGATTTCGACCAGTGCGTTATTCAGGCATCACCGGGAAAGCTGTGGCTCTACAGCAGCTGGGCGTTTCTGTATCCGAGGATGAAGGAAGCTGTCTGCTTTTGCTGCATATGGGTGAATGTTTGTGTCATAGTCCACTGCTGGCTGTCACTTCTGTTTGTTTGCATTTGATTCTTTGACAAGACGGCTGTCGTGACTGTGCTTGGCTAGCCTCCCCATATCGCCACATGAAGAGCTTCTTCACAGCAACTTCTATGTGCTCTTTAGTAGTGGAACCAATACCTGTGAAACAAACAAAGGTTCAAGACTTGCCTACTTTAGACATTATAATGTTTTTAACATGTTAATGCTGACGTCTTAACAGTATGCATGGCTCTTACCCTGTAGTCATTGGATCTGCCTCAAATGATGCACCTGATGTGGACTTGTAGTCTTGTAGCTTGTGTTTGAGGCCATCTGTAATATCCCATGTCCCATTTGTTATTTTATAAATCAGAAGGGTTTGGCTGAACTGTACTGAGATTCTAAGAAAACTGAGCGTGAAAACTGATAAATTAATAAAAATTCATTCCAAGACTCTGAAGCACTTTTGCTCAGTTACATTGTTGGCAATTACTGTTTTGCCTGTTGTAGGACAGTAATTAAAGAAGCATTAGGGAATCTCATTTAAGATGCATGTACTTGGGTAGGTATTAACTGATATTTGTTCAAGGATGCATTGTATCGACATTTTAGAAGCTTCTCATTTGAGTTTAATGAGAGTGTGAATGGCTGTCCAGGTGCTTGACAGTAATGTGGTTATGCACAATATGTTGTAAATTATTTGGTGAAAGGGACTGCTAATAACCTTAATGTATTGAATTATCTTCCCTGTGTATGTGTGTGTACACATTTTGGTGGCAATGCTCATTAATTCTACACCCAAGACACTTTAAATAGATTGTGATTTTAATTTTTTTCTTTTCATTCACAAATGCAGCATTCACTTTTTTCCTTGTCCAACTTTCATGCTTTTCCTTGTTTGTTCTCAAACCCTTTCTCTGGGAATGTAGCCTATACATTACCAGTCGAAATGTTTTTTGTCTACAAATTAGGCATGTAAATATAAGGTTTTTAAAATCATGATCATAAGAAAAGTTGGTGCTTTTATGTCAATTATACTTACCTTGTGCGGTCATAATGGCGAACATTTTCAGTCAAAGGTCTGATGAACTCTGTGTTTATGTGCTACAGGTGATGCAGGTGGTGAAGGAACAGATCACTCGTGCTCTCACGATCAAGCCTAACTCTCTGGATCAGTTTAAAAGTCGTCTGCAAAATCTGAGCTACACTGAGATCCTCAAATTGCGCCAATCCGAGAGGATGAACCAGGAGGATTTCCAATCCCGGCCCATCCTGTGAGTCACTGGAAACTCTTCAATTATTTGAAGCACTCATTTCCCACAATCAGACTCACTCAGTTTTGCTCCATGTGTACTGCACCTGTGTCCCACTCATGACTGAAAACAAGCCTTTAAATGCAATTTCCACTGAATTTGCAATGGCAATAATGGCAATGAAAATAACATTAGTTCATAACTCATTAAACTAAGAGGAGACTCCATTAAATAAATTACCCATTGCATTACAGTTGTGTCATTTCAGCTGGAATGTACAATCTCACATAACTGTTCTGTAACATCCACATGTAGTCGAATGGATGTATCCGTGTTGAACTTCCAGAGTTTGTTAAACAACCAGATGTGAACTGAAATGTTCTATCTGTTTTTCAGTGTATTCACTCTAACAGGAATATCAGTTTATAAGCTTGGTTTTTGACAGTATACACAAGGTTCCCACACTTTTTGACTAATAATTTTTCCATTAGTTTAGTAGTATTCACAGGCATGTTTATAAATAATGTTGGACTCACAAAGATCAGTTTTTGTAATCCCTGGCAAAATTAAATGTAAAAAATATAAAAACCAGATAAGCCAATCTGTTTACACAGAATGTGAACAAACATTTTCTCATGAATTACTTAATACCTAAATAACATTAGAGAGGCCTTTAAATGCTAATTAATATTCCATAATATCTAAAGCAGCACAATAAATTTGACAGTAGCTTTAGCAAAACAAGATAAAAGGAAGTTTTTCTGGCCCTTACTGACTCGTAGTACAAAAAATTGTCTAAAGACCAAGCCTGTATATGACTGTATGAATTATATTTTTGAGTCTTTCTTTGTGTAAACTGCCAGTAAAGTGGGGTACTTTAAACTGCATTTGTGTGATCCTCTGTTGTTTCTCCAGGGAGCTTAGGGAGAAAATCCAGCCAGAGATCATGGAGTTGATCAAACAGCAACGCCTCAATCGTTTGTGTGAGGGCACCTGCTTCAGAAAGATCAGCAGCCGAAGGAGACAGGGTAAGAAACACACACACTTGAACATAAGGATGAGGAAGTTATTTTTGTTCTTTATTTTTATTTTTATTTTTTTTACCATTTTTATTCCATAAAGATTCCAAGTAGTTTTTGGCACCAAAGATTCAAAGCTGCCACTTTCTTGTTAATCCAAGTTTCAGTCCTAACCAGCAGCTATGAACAACACTACATTTTGTCTATTGTTGATTTCTGTTTCTGCATGTCAATAGCCCTGGACACACAAAAAATTAATTGAGATACAATCCCACACCTGCATACCATTAAACTTTGTCAAGCCTGAGAGAGATTGTTTGTGGTGGTAGAGAAACAGAATATTGAATGACAAATCCCTTAAGGTCCCTAGGGAGAACCATAAAAAGGATACTTTTTGATGAAGCAGCTTAGAAATGAATGAAAATACGAGGTATGTTTTCTTAGCATGCAAACAATATGAATTTGTCCTCATTGTCCTGAACATGTTTCTATGGTGTAACAGAATTTTCACCTTCACTTTCTAACCTAAAATTTGCTTGTTGGTGGAATTGTCTAGTTAGTACACGGTAAAAGCGTTTTCCTCTTCAAATTAAATGTACTCAGCTGAACTATGTATAAGTATTTAGTTAACTGGAACCTAGCATAGCTTTCTTGGGCTCATCTTAAGATTGTGAACTGATTCACTTAATGGGGTTATTCAGTTGTGGCTTTTATACTGGGCTGCTTCTCATTCACAGACAGAACTTAGGAATTATAGGAATTTACTGAGATCTTTATTAGTCACATTTTTTTTCTTTTGCATTTCAGTAATCTCTAAGTATAGTAACATAATGAATTAAAATGTCTCACATGATAGCTTTTATCCAACTACCTACTTAAACACATTTTGAAATTTATACGTCCTATTAATATTTTTATGAGTGCTATTATTAAACCAACAGCATGATTTCACAAGTGTGAAAAATAGCCTTGTCTGTTGCTGAGAGAGCGGAAGTATGGAGCCAATTTCAAGCAAGCGCTGAGTGGTGGGAGTTATAAAGCTTACACCGCAGATTGGAGAGTTGAAAGATCGTCAAATGTAATATCGCTTTATACGCGGGCTGGCTGAAGAGGAGGGCTGTCTGCTGAGCTCAGAGGGAGGCTTTATCAGTTAGCCTGGATAATTTAACACTCTTCACACTTCTACAGGATTAGATGATTCTGAGACTAGACACCTTGTCTGTCTTTTGCTATCCGTCTGCCTGCCTCTCTCTTTCTTCTTTTCTCTCTCTTATGGTCCCCAATTTCTCACTGAATCTCTCATTCTTGCTTTTTCTCTTTTTTTATTCATTTGAGATTTTTCACACTTTGCCTGTTTCATTGCCATCATTTTCTTTTATTATGAACCTCATTTGTGTGAATGAAAATTTTTTGCTCACAATCAACTGTTATCTGCCAAAGGTTGATGGCATCCTCTCATAATTTGACTGACGTAACACATATGCATTATACATGTGATAAGTCATTATTTGCCAGTAGTTTCTGTAGCTCATTTTGCCTCAGTGCGAAAAGGTTAAGCAGAGTTCAGATTTGTGCAGCAAAATGAAGCTCTGACTACCAAGAGTGCAGATAGGGAAGCTCTTGTAAACAGAGTTGCAATTAGATAAAATCAGTATTGGGAATGTTCGGATGTTGAAATTTTCTGCTTTAAAACTCAAAGCATTCCAGTTATGCTGCATTCCAGGAAACTCAGAATTCCATTTGGTTATTTTTACTTCCACTAAAAATAACCAAATGGAATGGCGCTTGACCTCGAGCATCATAACGGTGGTTATTTTCAAGTAGGAAGTGAAAAATTCCAAATTCCAAGTTGTCTAGAATGTAGGATTGGATAATTGTGGTGGCGTCATGTGGTTGGTGATTCCTGTGGGGAACCTCATTCAACAATCAATGAAATGTAGAACCTATATCTTAACCTGTATCTCCAGTAAGAAGGAATGCCTACTGGTAACCAATAGTTCAGTGACTCATTCTTGACAATGTGTATGTCCCATATGAAATAGCATTGCATATTTACCTTTGCCCATGTCCACGTTTGTGGTATCCTGCAGTATATTGTATATCAGGTTTTTCATAGCAGAGATACAGGTTCTATATTTCATTAGTAACCTTCATGATAAAGTTGTTTACTTGTCAGTCAAGTCTGAATCACATTTCACTAGCTTGCTTCATGACATTCAGCAGGTATGTTCTGCTCCCTAATACAATCTTTACAATGAGGTTCCCCACAGAAAGCACCAACCACATGAAGCCACCACAATTCAAGTATCATTAATCCCAAGATAACCCAATGTTAGAAGATTTCTTTTGTCTGCGCACAACTAACCTTTTCAGCAAGCTTTTAAGGACTGCACTCAGGCGACTGAAAGAAGCGCACCTGTGGCTGTTCACTGTGACAGGTGCTACATTGACATTTGTATTCCCTATTGTTCCCCCATAGCAGAGCTCTCTCCTCATGGTGTACAAATTGAGCGGTCCAGTTCTTACCTTGAATCTTAAGTATTGCAGAGGTTGCATGAGGCTGAGCTTTCCGAATAATGTTAAAATTTAATCTTCCTTTGCCGTTAATTCCCTAAAACATTTTAGATTTTCGTTCTCTTTTTTTAGACAGCGAACAATCCTGCTTCTGGAAGGTCACCTACCTTTAGAATCTAGCTTCAAGCCTAGTTCAAAACACCTGAACTAGCTAATCAAGGTCTTCAGAATTCAGAAGTACGGGTTTAGATTTGGAGCAGACTGGAGATTAACTTTAGTTGAATAGTTTTTATCCTTGTTCATGACCCTGCTTCCATACAGTGCCCATCTTAAAGTTATTGAGATTCTTAGTCCTAGATTCAGGTTTAAGAGCATGTATGAAAGAACACAGGAGCACTATACTGCCGTGCAAAGGCAAAAAACCGTAACTTCGATTTTTGTCGAAAATTAGTTATTGATATTTTTGGGACATTCAAGACATCCTTTATCATGTACATAAGTATCTTGAGTCAATTTCGTTGTTTTTCGAGAGAAAATAATGGGTCATCTCAACCGTAACTTCAAAAAAGCCCCAGAGAAACCAAGCAGAACACATATAACACAGTTACCATCTTTCACTTTGTTTTGAACGCTCCAGATTGGATTCACA
The DNA here is from genome assembly GCA_021397915.2 of Tor tambroides. Classification (NCBI taxonomy): domain Eukaryota; kingdom Metazoa; phylum Chordata; class Actinopteri; order Cypriniformes; family Cyprinidae; genus Tor; species Tor tambroides. The sequence goes on from JAFVLL020001726.1 coordinate 153,637, forward strand.
CGCGTTCTGCCTTTGTTTAACTGTGCGTCAAAATGAAGTTACGGCGCGGCTTGGAGTTTATACGGTGTTCTGCCTTTTTTTACTAATCCATTAAAGTCTGCCGCATTTTAATTACAGTTGCAGACAAAACACAGAATTAGATAGATCACGATTACCAAAACAGCTCCATATAACAAAGCACTGTAGAACTAGACACCTTGTAGAAATACATAATCGTGAATAACCTTTAAAAGATTTTTTTCCTTTTTGTAATGCAGATTATTCACCAGGCTGTCACTTCTAGTTGGATACGTGTTTACTTGAATGCTGTAGCATGTAACGTTAGCATGATCAATCATAAAATCAGTAGCCTAACAGTTCGCAATTAAATCCATCCTACCTTTTCTTGTAACCCGATAAAATCAATCCAGCGGCTGAACGTCGTGAATCATGTTTAATCCACAACTTCTGGTATGCCTGTACCTGTATTCATAAATCCACAAGTCGTTCTTTTAGGTTAGGCTATTTCATTCCAGTCAATGGCAATTATGCTATGACTAGCATTCTTTAACGTTACTGAGCACCAAATGAGTGGATTTCTGCAACAGTATCCTCTCACGTTTAACTTTTAGTCTGCTTGTAATGGTCAAAAAAAAAATAAAAATTTAACAGTCACATTACTATATGCAATAGCCTATATGAGATAGCCCATGATCACTAGATTTTATACAGGTGTTACTATAACGATTTTGTAAATGGTGATCAGCAACAAAATATTGATACTAAAATATCTAATTGCCAAATTTCCAGTGTCCTACCTATAATTGATTTGGCTGGACAAGTAAAAAACTTTAAAGTCATTTTTCTCAGTTTCACACTCTAGCAGTTGAGTCTTTTTGCCTTTGTAGAACGTGGATAATTCATCAGGCATCTCTTAAATAAATAGTCACGCCATGTTCCTCTCCCAATATGTATTTGTCAATTAGAATAGAAAGTCAGCAAAGCCATCTACAAAGGAAGCCCCTTTTTCATCATGCACGTGGCACTGCATGCATATTAAACCATTCTGCACATATCTGTTCTGACATCTCAGAATGGGCTCACAGATGGCTGTTGGCTGCAGTATCTGCTGGTTGTTCATCGCACATTTGTATTGGTGGATAAACAGCCTATTGCGGTGGTTTGTTAATAAGCTGAAGGTATAGAAGGTGTGCAGTGATCGAGCTGTTTACTGCACACTCATCTCTTTGGGTGTGAGTATATGCAGCCTGTGAAGTGCCACCCTGCAGGACACTCTTTCTTCCCACAATGTTTTTTATTCTGCCAAACTGCTATTCCCAGTAATTAGGATTTGGATTCAGGCACCAGGGTCGAGTGCCAGCCATGGCCTTCTAGGCTATATGTGAGCAGTCCTGGCAGTGTCTACTTTCGGTGTGGCACAGGAAGTGTCAGGAAGGGATTGGGAGACAATTTGCCAGTCACGGCTTTGCCCAGTCTGCAAGGAAAAGCCAAAGAATATTAAGCATTGTACTAGAACGAAAGGCAACTTGTTAGATTTACATTGTGGAAGACTGACCACACTGTTGTGCTTCTTTTCAGACAAGTTCTGGTACTGTCGACTGTCGCCCAATCATAAAGTCCTCCACTATGGTGATCTGGAGGAGAGCCCTCAGGGAGAGGTACCCCATGATTCCCTACAGGACAAACGTGAGTACAGCCTGAATTCTGACCACAGCGTAATGGCTTCACTTTATAAAGATGGGATTGAGACAGCCACACCCTGTCTTATTAATTATTCTTTGCTCCCTGTGGCAGTTCCTGTAGCTGATATCAAAGCTGTTGTCACTGGTAAAGACTGTCCACACATGAAGGAAAAGGGAGCTCTGAAGCAGAACAAGGTGAGTCCTTTTGTGTGTGCTTGATGACAGAGAAAAAAATGCTCTTGAATATCAAAAGATCAAATTTTTCTTTTGATGCACTGGTGTGTGGCTTGGTGACAAAGGATGCATTAGTTATGCCTTGTAGCTCTGTGAGTAATGATACATCAGTTCACTTCAGTTTCAAAGTCACCCTTTCTTCTTCCCACAGAACAAAGCAGGCAATGTCAAATTTATGCCACAACTGTAAAAAATGACTCCCAGTTGACATAATTGATTAAACTTGAGGAAAGAATATCAAGTAAAACTGGAACCTTCTGGCACAGCCAAAAGGTTGTTGGATCCCCCTAGTCCTGATGATGCGACTGACAGGGTTTTTTGTCTTTTCTTTAAGCAAGATTTATCTTAATAGGAATCTGACTTGGAAAATCACTTCCCTCATCAACTGCTGAAGAAGAGATTGTTCTGTTTCTGTTGTCTCGATTGTCTCTAATCTCACCTCTGCACGGAATAGCGGGAAGATCCTGTGGGCAGAATGTGAGGGGTCAGAAATGTTTGTTTGCTCTCATTTTGGATGTGATGATGTAGCTCTCATCCAATGATCCTTTAAGCCATTTGGATGATTCAATTTCATCCTGTTTTTTTAGGTTAGTTGACCCAAATAAGACAATTAGAGATGATTAGAGGGCAGATTCTGTAAAGGCTGAGAAGCACTGCACCAGTAATGCCTGTGGTAAACTCAATGTTTGCCACAAAATACATCCTTTTCTGTGCTTTATCATCTTATTTACCATCCTAGACAGGTCTTTAGACAGGTCAGGTGGTCTGAAGAGCACATTTCAAATGTGCCACAGACAGGATTAGTTAGCCAATTGAACCTCTTCTTACTTGAATTGGTGACTCTTTGCTTGCATGTCCATAGGGTTGTTACCAGACGCAATTGACAAATGCACTGGATGCTTTTCCAGACAGCTACCCCATGCATTTCCCATGTTGTGTCAATGAGATTGAAATATTTTGTTACTTCAAGCATTGATGCACTTCCTGTGCTGATCATCCTACTGCTGTCTCTTGGTGCCCAGCAGGAGAGGCCCATATACATACACACACACCAGATTGGACCATCTGCTGTTGTAATATGTTCGGAGAAGATCTGCAAAAGTCACGCAATAGGAGGCACACAAACACAGCAGCCCCATTAGCATTTGACAGACAGTGTCAATTCTCTTTCTTTCTTTAGGAGGTGCTGGAGCTGGCTTTCTCTGTCCTCTACGAATCTGATGAGTATCTAAACTTCATTGCCCCTGATAAGCATGAGGTGAGCAAATGGCAACAGCAAGCTGCAAAGTTGTAGCTGTTGCCCCTCTTTGGTGTGATTCAGACTTTGTGCATGCTGTGGTTTAATGTCATGTTTTCTGGCCAATTTTCAGTACTGCGTGTGGACAGATGGGCTGAATGCACTGCTGGGGAAGGAGATGACCAGTGAGTTCACTCGCTCAGACATGGACACTCTTCTCAACATGGAGATGAAGCTCCGCCTCCTGGACCTGGAGAACATCCAAATCCCTGAAGTTCCTCCACCGATCCCCAAAGAGCCGAGCAATTATGACTTTGTTTATGACTGCAACTAATCTTCTTTCACTGGACTGACTGATTTTTCCTAAACACATACTGGAAGAAGGACTTTTACAAAAAGTTACAGAAAAGAAAACAGACATCTCTTTCCTGCTAAAACTTGTCTCTCTAGTGCGCCTCATTACAATGGATTCGCTGAACTTAACGGACTTGGCTTGCACGGCCTATGAACCATCTGGTGTGGTTGAAGAACCACTACCACAAACTGGTCCTCAGGTCCTAATCCACTCTAGTCCTGTCGCAGTCATTTCCTGACATCTCTTTGAATGGTTACATTCCTTACACAGCCCACCTGCTCTTGCTTAAAAAATGGTTATGTGTCAAGAATTTTTGTCCCATCATAATTTCTGGCTGTTTGGAGTGGGATGCTCCCTGTAGAGTGTGCAAAAAGTGTAGGGGATTGTGGCATGTAGCACTCACTGTAGTATGTTTCTCACTCCAACAAGCGGCAGCTATATTGCTAGCAAAGTCCAAGTTTGTTCTTAATGATTTCTCCACGTATCCCATTCATGCCTCTTATACTGTAGACTGTTAAATTAAATAGGCAGCTTCATGCAAGAGGTTGCTTCTTTTGTCTTAAACCATACCTGCTTTGCGCATACATTGTTACCATTGTCTGACTATAACACAGGCGTGTAGATATAGCTCTTTCCTTCACTTGACATCAACCAGACTCATGGCAGACTGCTGTAACATTCCAAAGCAATATTGAGCTTCTGTTTTTGTAAGCTGGTATGAACTTTTGTGATATTCGTGATTGCTGCCAAGTAGTCAGTATTATACATTTTGTTTGTTTATTAAGAAATTTTATTTTCAGGGCCGTCAAATTTCATTTGAACTTTCATGATTAATTTAAGATTGTGGGTATTATGATTTATGAATTTTTTTTTTTTTTTTTTTTACCCCTCATGTTTGTTATAGGTTTAAGAACGCAACATCCTGCTGTTTACATTAAAGATTGTTTCCAATTCAGTTTTTTGTTTCATCATTTCTTTATTATGTGGTCTTTAAATTACCTAATAATCTTCTGGTGTCAAATCCTGCTCCAAAACACCTGCCTGGAAGTTTCTACTTATCCTGAAGACCTTGATTAGCTGGTTTAAGTATGTTCAGGGCTAAACTCTGCTTGAATGTGGCCCTCCAGTACCAGGACTGGACACTCCTTATTTATTTGTACTATGTATTGTATATTTTACGTAAAATATTCTGTTTGAGTTTGTGGGAACCGCCTTCAATGAGTCATGATATCCAGAAGGACATGTATATCCTTTTTCCTCTCCTATTACACAAGAAAGCAGATTGCTACCCACAAACAAAAACACTGGCCATTGCAGCCTTCTGGCTTAAATGATTGACTCTGAGCTGACTCAGGACGTCCCAGAGTGTTCTTTACAGCTCTGTGTGGTAATAACAGGACCAGGGTGGCAATAATCTGAAGTCTGCTGGTGTGTGTAACTCTAGCATTTATAGTGCCTTCCTCCTCCTCACTGCCATCGCTGCCTCCTGAAACACCTGATGGCCGTTTCAACCTCAACAATTCACTTACAGGTGTTATGCAATTCAGGTTACAAGCATATGTTGTCTTTGAATATCTAGAAGGGTTCCATTCTTGAATCTGATCACAGTTTTTTGAATCTTAGCAATTTACAGTCGTATTCCTTAGCAACTGCATTTTAAACTGGCATCTCTTATTAAAGCTAGAGCACATACAACTTTTGTACTAACATCCTTCAAACATAGACAAGAATCTTTTCTTTCTCACAGAGGATGCATGCTTGACAAAGCACAGCAAATATATTTGCTCTCGCTGTTTCAGGTCATTGAGTAGAAATGATGCAGCAAGATGATCCCACATTATGCAGACATTATCCCACATTAATTTATTTAGAATCCTACATTACTAAGAGTGCTGAAAAGAATGTTTGTTTCATTGGCTTCAGAGAGACAAATGTTCAGTTTTTGAAATAAATAGATACTATTATTTACAAAGTAACATTTAACTCAAAACATTAATTTAATGCTACTTCACAAAGTGTTCAATTTAAAAAAAAACAAAAAAACAATGTATTTATTCAAACTTTTACACGCATATGGTCTGTTCAATTTTGGTTTTAAAAATAGCAACAATTAAATGACTCTTAACTGTTCTACTCTCTGCTGACTGAGAGATGAAGACTTTTCCATGAATGTGTGCACTACTTCCATGGATTTAACCAGGACAGAGGGAAAAGAGGAAGGCTTGGATGAACACCTGTGCAAGAGGACAACTAAATGTTGTCATCTTGTTAATTAAAAGACCGTCATTTGGCAGTTTTATTGGAAAGTCCGTGTTAACCGGTTATGCAACACTAAAGAGAAATCTAATGCTGGTCTTGTAAACAGAATTAAAAAAGCTACTAACACTGACAAAGAAAGGAATTAAAACAGAATGTTGTGGATGGATGATTTTACATTTTAGATGTTATGCCAACCAGGTTTGTAAGAAGGGGGTTGAAACTGAACCAGGTATCTTAAAATGCCCGCTTGTGTATTAAACTTGATAGACTAATTTACACTTCTTGTTTTCTTTTTTTTTTAAAGAATGCCAGAATGAGCAGTGAACTATCATGGCAATTAGGGGAAGCCCAATTTCACAGACAAATAGGACATGGTATCATGAGAATATATTTCATGAGCTACTGACTATCACTGGACTCAATGGCTTTCCAATTTCGTTAAAAATGCAGTTCCATTTTGAAACAGACGAATACAACATACAGACAAAAACACAGGAAGCTTCAAGATGGTAACATTAATATCTTAACTTTGAACATTAGTCTTATGTATGTACACACAAATCGTCAAAAACTAGTGTGGCCCGTACGGGGATCGAACCCGCGACCTTGGCGTTATTAGCACCACGCTCTAACCAACTGAGCTAACCGGCCTACCCAACAAACTTCTCGACTCTACTATATAGTAAACGAAATATAACTTTATAATACTGTGTGCCTCACAGACAAAACAAGGATCGACTGCAGTTTGATTCAATTCACTGTGACTTTACAATTACGTCTAAATTAAAGGCTCAATGGCTTTCTAAAAACAAGGATGTTCTAAATAATAGAGCATCCAAAAATGAAAATTCCGTTAACGTTACTCACCGTTGTTTATGGCGTTGACCCAAAGCCCATCTCACTTTCTGTCTTTGATGGATAAATATTAATAATAATGTTTTTCCAAAATGTCATTTTCATACTATCCCAACAAGCCGATGATTGAAGCCTCAGAAAGAAAAATCACCAATAAAAACAATATTATTACAGTTGTCCACATGATTCTTGCACTATATTACAAGTCTTCTGAGTTTTCTGCGAGGAACAGATCTAAACTTAAGTCGTTATTTATTGATGGTCATGTTCTCCTTTCTGACAGAAGTACGGCTATTTGTGAACGAACGATTCATTAGAGTTTTGTTTTTTTCAAAAGCGAATGAACGATTCACTAGAGTCTTGTACCACCGTGTCTACACCGCAACAGCAAAGTCTGTCTGAAGAGACAAAGCGACCGTTGAAAATCATTTGAAATTTGTGTCAATATCTCATAAACAGAACGCGGCAGCAGTTTACTGTCAGGGATTTGTCGTGTCGCGCCGCGCCACGCCGCTCTGCATCCAGTGTAGACAGGGTTTTCAGGGTTTGGTGTTATTTCACTGCGAATGAACGATTCATTAAGTATACTTCGGCCGTCCGCGTCCGCGTACCGTCCGCATAAATCGGTATAAGTCGTATCTTTTCACCAAGAGTCAGTTGATCCGAAACCTAACCTGGGCCCTGTACCATGAAGCCGGATTAGCTGGCTAGCCAGGTAAATTTCAGTTTAGTTTGCAGCAATCCTGGGGTTTAGGTACCATGAAAGTGGCTTGGCTTTTAGCTGCATTCATTGCCATAGTAACTTACACTCCACGTCTAACCTTCTCCGGGGCAGGTTATGTTCTGAGTTAGAGATTGCAAGCTGAAATTGGACCAATCAGATGAGAGCAGATGAGAGAAGTGACACATGTCTGACAAAACAAGTCACTCCCCCAGTTTCTCTTGATCCAAATTAAAGGTCACTAGTACTAAAAAAAAATTGTTTGGCTTTAATGATAATTACTTGGAGTTATTTTATATGATTTATATTATTATTAAACCATTACACACAAGCAATTTTAGTTTAAC
>JAFVLL020001729.1:0-17832 GCA_021397915.2 Tor tambroides
GGGACGGGACGGGTCAAGCGTGCAGCCTCACGTCGATCAAATGCTAACAGAGACGTCTCACACATCTGCAGCGGCATCCTCCTCATTCACTCTGCCACCGTCCTGTGAAAGAAGCTCTTTGTCACAGAGCACCATTCAAACGCCAACCAGCCGTAGTCACCGGGTCTAAAGAGAGGGCTTCTTTTCAGGCCAGGGATTCCAGCGCTGACCTGAAAGCCACGGCTCCTCCTCCGAGGTGAAGGAACAGCGCGAGGAACGCAGGAGAAGGATGGAGTGGATTGGATTAGGGCTAATCTCTTGTTCCTCTCCGCGGTGCGCTGACAGGGGCACTTACCGACCCTCTGAGTCGCCGGATACCTGGAGTGTGCGAGGCGCACAGCCGGCGGGTCGCCAATTATGACAGGTGGGGGGGAGTGGCAGGAACAGGATCAGGAGGAGGCCATTGAACAAATAAATAAATAAAGCACCTCCAGTTTATGGATTCAGTGGCATCCAACACCGTCATGCATAATAATAAACAATCCAGCTTCTTCTTAAGGAACGTCAAAACACAGTCAAATGATTAAATGAAATTCAGCTTAGGGGTCTATAAGATGTTTTTTTTTTTGTGGAAGATATTACTACTTTTATTCAGTAAGGATGCATTAAATCGATCAAAATATAATAATAATATAATAATATCTATTTCAAATAAATGCTGTTCTTTTGAACTTCCTATATGTTCATCAAAGAAACATAAAAAAGTATCATTTTAAGCAGCACAATTGTTTTCAACACTGATGATAAGAAATGTTTCTTGTGCACCAAATCAGCATATTAGAATAATCTCTAAAGCATAAAATTGAATAAAATATAAAAAATATTTTAAATTGTAATATTTCACAATTCACAATATGACTGCAAATAAATGCAAACCATGGGTTTTTATAGTCAACTAAAACTGAAACTAAAATTAAAACCGTTAATAAAAAAAATGACAAAAAACACACAAAATTACTAAAACTTGAACTAAAATTGAAATGAAACAAAAAATGAAAAACAGATTCAAAATATTAATAAAAACTATAATAGTATCTCTATGACATTTTTTTAAAAAAAAAAACACTGTAAGAAAGTTTTTTCAAAAACATAAAAAAATAAAAAATAAAAAAATCATACTGACCCTAAACTTTTGAATGGTAATGTATAAAATCTAAAGTATATAAAAACTAAATAAAAGTAAATAATAAGGGCTATTGAATAGAGAAGAGACATGAACAGAGCGGTTTTGGCTTGTATAATTCTCCTATATACAGCACATAAAACAACTCTATTGCAAATGAGACATGCACAAAATTATTTTGTCAATATTTACTTCTAATTCACTAAAACACATGAAAAATTAAAGTACATTATTTCTTGACAAGCCTGTCAGTAACACAAGAGGAAACTGAGAAACTGCAGATCGGCCAAGCTGATATGGTTATTAATTGATCTCAAATGATCAGATATGGTGTTTTTAATCAGTTTTGACTATATATCGGTCTATTTCAGCTCCTGACCTTGTGTATAGAAGCTTTGTCCTCCTCCCAAAGGGTCTAGTTTCTTCACTTTAGGTTTTCTGCTAGGAAACTTTGTAAAACAATCAAAAAGAGTAAATATTTACTTTAAATTTGCATTTTATAAACTGCGGTTGCTGTCTAAATGGAAAAAGCTGACACATACTGTATATGAATACAGAAATGAAAACTGCTTAAATTAAATTAACACTGTCTCTAACACAAACAAAGCAAAAAGCGTTTGGCTTATTTTGATATACTGTTACTGGAGGTTATGCTATAGTTGTGTTGACTGGATGAATGGGCAGTTGGCTGCTGATGCTTTGGATCTAAATACCCAAACTTCATCAGATTGGTCCATATACTGGTCTATCACTATTAAAAATATAGACCAAAATCCTCATCAAACGACTTTGAATCAACTCTGAAGAGCTTCCTAACCCCGATCACGTTCAGAAACCAGTAAAAGATTTTACTGCAGCTTGAGATTTACACCAACATCCCATAATACTAACAGATTCCTCAATGAAACCAGAATACAAACGAAGGGCTCAGACTGAGGACAGAACAAGACCAGATTGGCTCCTTTGTAAACGCCTTTATGGAGCTCAGTCTGGATTTACAGGCTGGTTTATGAGTGTAGAACACAACCTCACAACCCGACGAGTGTTATTGGGTTCCTGCACATTAGACCAACAGAGAAATATTTTAAAAACATTTTCATTTTAAGATTAAAGCTCTAAATGCAAATTTAAATAATAACTACAAATTTCTATGCGTCATCAAAACCACTCCAACAAGTATTTGTACATTGAAGTCATCATATGAAAATGTTTTGCAATATTTTTTTTAATAAACAGGTATCAGGGTTATTTTTATTGGATGTATGAACTCAGTTCTTCCTAAATTCACAGTCATAACTCATAAAATTAACTATTTGATCATATTATCTTAAAAAAAAATATTATACACTCAAGCTAGACCTAAAAATGTTATTGAATTTTTTTAAACTATTATTTACTATTATCAATAATTTTACTATAAAATAAAGCTGAATTTATGTATGTATGTATGTATGTATGTGTGTGTGTGTGTGTATATATACACACACACACACACACAAACACATATATACACACACACGCCACACTGAAAAAACTTATACAAATTTTTTTAAGGTAAGGGGTTGCAAACAATTTATTTTAGCTACATTTAAATAAAAAAAAGTTGAAAGTTGGTCAACTAAATTTGTTTATTTAAATGTAGCTAAAATAAATTGATTGCAACCCCTTACCTTAAAATTTTTTAGTAATTCAATGAATCATTTTTTTCAGTGCACACACACACACATACACACACACACACACACACACACACATATATATATATAGAGAGAGAGAGAGAATAAAAAGATAAAGAGATTTGAGTTTGAGCGTCTAAAGCATTATGGATCCGCTGTACATAACGCACACATTTAATTCCACATTATCCTTTCTAATCTGGGTAAAACATTTATCTGTAATATTCAGTGTGCTACTGAGCGGCTGTAACGGTCACAGCTAATTAGCAGCGTGGAGCTTCTCACCAAAGCCTCTCTTCTCACACACAATGTCCTAACCTTCATTTCTCACAGCTCAACATCAACCCCACCCAGAACTTTCCCACCCTTCAGCTCCACACTGGACGTCAATCAAAAGACGGGCAATCAGTCATGAGCCGTGAAAAGACCTCGTCCCACTATCCCTTCATTCCCTCCTCTAACGCTCCTTTCTTCCATTATCCCAGCAGCTCTGAATGGGCGGGACATATTTTAATCTCCAGCACGCCTCCTCTAAATTCCCGCCGTGGCTGCCATTGGTCGGCTTAATCACCGCCGAGGCAGACAGTGCTGTCTTTTTCAGAGGGCTATAGGATCAAACCCACCCCTCCCTCACTCTGCGTCTTCAGGGTCAGTGCCCCCCTCGGACCGGGGCCCTTTGAGCCCGGCGAAAAGGATCATGTCATGAATGGAGCTTGATTTAGTTTTAACAGGGTGCTGTGTCCATCCTCTAAGTGGTAAATGAATAAACATTAGCCGCGAAAGGCCTGCGGGGAAGGAGAATGGAGAGCGAGGCCTGTGAATGCTGAGAAGGTGGAGAAGGGGTGCGTGAGTGCAAATAGAAAGGAGGGGGTTTCCCGCTCCCCTCCGCAGGAACCCAGAGCAGTTAATTGGAACATTTGTTTGTTCCTCACGTCCTTTTGACGAGATGGGAGCGAAGATCTAAGTATGTCACATGCTGACTTCCCAGAGAGGGGAAATTAAAGGCTTGCGTTCACCGATACGGACTGTTTGCTTATGGTGCGCTTCTGACTAAATATTTCACCATTTTTGAAAGTGATATAACACAAAATCGTAAAACAGGAATGATGATAAAAAGTGTTCGGAGGTGCAGTATTGAAGGAGCTGATGTGTGCTGGACGAATGTTGGCTTTATTCCTTTTCATCTATCTAATAAACAAAAAAAAAATCAGTTTATGCTTATAGAAGGAAAGGTTCAAAAAGAAAATGATTGATTCAGTCAGTGTGGAAGAACTTGACGGGTTTGCATAAAACCAAGTCCTAATCCCAGTTGAACACCTCTGGTGTGACTGTAAATGCAGACCTTGAGCCAAAAACTCATCACCAAACATCAATGACATATGGGTGCAGTCATTTTAGACACTTCCCAAACTGTTGCAACAGAGATGGAAATACAATTTTTAAATAAATGAATTATGTTCCCATCGTTGTTGCCGTTTGGAAGTGCATTTTTCTGTTCTAAAGAAGGGGGTGTCCCAATACTTTTGTCTATATAGTGTATGTACAAGTCATTGGTGTTTGGTGATGAGTTTTTGGCTCAAGGTCTGCACTTACAGTCACACCAGAGGTGTTAAACTGGGATTAGGACTTGGTTTTATGCAGACCAGTCAAGTTCTTCCACACTGACTGAATCAATCATTTTCTTTTTGAACCTTGCCTTATACACAGAGGCATTGCCATGTTAGAATAGAAAAGGGTCCTGTCCAAACTGTTGCTATAATATTAGAAGCACACAATTTCCTAGAATATCATTATATGCTTTAACATTAAGATTTGTACTCATAGAAATTACTAAAGTAATCAAACCTGTTCATTAGAAGGGGGCGACCCAATACTTTTGGCAATACAGTGTATACACACATACACACACACACACACACATATATGTGTGTGTGTGTATATATATATATTCATATTTAATATTTATAACTTAAAATTTTCAACCAAACTAATTTCTAGCATTTAAGGATAAATCCGAAAAATCAAAAAAAAAAAAAAAAAAAAAACCTTTTTAAGATCCCGAGAAACAAATTCAGTCAAGTGTCTTCAATGGTTTCATTAAAAAAAAAAAAACACACACACACACACACATTTTCCAGAGTATACTTTCATGTAAAAAATAAAATTTATTAAAATAAAATCAATTAAAAAAAAATATTTTATATCAAATAATAACAGATAAATAAAATAAATTAGTAAGAATTCTCTTATGCTCATTGTTTATTTGAACAAAAATACAGTAAAAACAATAAAATTATTACCATTTAAAATAGCCATTTTAATACATAATTTAATGTTTTAATACATTTTCAAATATAATTTATTCCTGTGACGTGAAACTGAATTTTCAGCATCATTACTCCAGTCTTCAGTGTCACATGATCCTTCAGAAATCATTTTGATATATTCACTGCTCAAGAAACTCTTTATTACTATCAATAATTTCTTATCAATGCTGCAAACAGTTGTACTGCTGAATATTTTAGTGGAAACTGCACTGGATTTTTCAGGATTCTTTGAATAGAAAGTTCAAAAGAACAGCATTTATTTGAAACCGAAATCTTTTGTAACATAAATGTTTTTTCTGTCACTTTTGATCGACTTAATCCATCCTTTCTTAATAAAAGTATTAATTTCTTTAAAAACAAAACAAAACAAAACTATACTCTCTACTGCATTCACCTGTGGCATTCATCTACCCTTTGACCTCCAGCATCCAGTTATCTGTTTGGTGTTGTGTTTAATGGGACAGACATGTGGCATGATCACCTCTGACATCAACCAATCGACCCCAGACAAGCAAATGTCACGACCTTTCACCCCACCGTCAGTCTACAAGGGACACTGGCCAAAAACAACTGGAATCCTCAAGAGGGTCCAAATGTTAAGTTTACACAGCAGTCTGGGTGGAAGAAGAAAGAAATATCCTTTCTATAGCGCTCAATAGATGGAAACTGCAGGACTTTCTTCTCCAATTCATATTTACAAACCAGCCTTAATGAGCGCATCACAAAACTGAAAAAAGGAATGATTTGTGTTATATCTCTTTGTTTTTTCCCCTAAAGCTGAATGCATTCATACAAATGAGTGTGGAATTGTGCAGAGAATAAAAGGAGCAAATGAAGCTAATGTAAGAATCACTTCAATGATTTAATCTGGAATTAGACAGTAGTCAAAGGTTTAATATTAGTTTCTTTTTTTTTCTTTTTTTTGAACAATCTTACAGTAAAGATAACACGCAAAAGACAAAACATTAAATGTGTATGATACATTACTAGAGAAAGGAAACACATTGTAGGAATATTTACATACTGATATTGCACGTTGTTGCTATTGTTTGGACAGATTTGTGAAAGCATTAAGAAAATGACAAATGTTTGATTTAGAGATGTTATGAACGCATGCTGACTGACATGGTCATGCAAAATATCAGGAAAAATCTATAAATAAAAGATTATAGAATTTTGCTTTTTTAAAAAAAAAAAAAAAAAAAAAAAAAAAAAGCAGATACAATGCATGGATTCTTACCTACAAAATTAAGAAACTATTTCTAATCTTATAAAACAAAATAATTACATTATAAAGATCAAAGAATGTTTGGATAACAAATGCTTAAATGAACACCTGTAAAATTAATTTCATTAATGTAACAGCTTGGAGGTTTAGAGGTTTTTTGGTCATATTTTTTTCTGAACATATATTCACAGGAAGTCACTTTAATCAGGAATCATCCCATTATTTAAAAGAAAAAAAGAGAAAAAATAAATTGATCTTTTTTCCATTTTATAATTCTGAATGATCTGAATTCTGACCTAATAATTCTGATATGCAGATATATTAAGTGAGATACTCAAGATATTCGCATTACAACCTGCATTAAATAAATGTATTCATCAAAATATTGTAGCCATGTGTTTCTTGGAAAGCCAAAGGAAAGTCCCTCAGTTGGTTATTTTGGCAGGTAGTGAGTATTGTTATCTTGAGGGAGAGCAGCAGGAAAGCAAATGTTTTCACTGCAGATCTGATTCCGTGTGTTAACGCTGCTCCACGAAGTTTGTCTCTCTCCTGTATGAGAAAGCATGTGTTACTTTCAGCTTTCAGTTCGAGTTTGCTGCTCCTAAACTCGGTCATCAAGCGACACCTTGTGGTGGAGAGAATATTAAACCAGCACCATTTTATATACAAACTCACCGTGCATGTTCAGTTCTGTGGCTTTTATGTATGTCTAGCATTTTCATAATTGTTGCATCTAAATGATTACACATTTTAGTGTAAAAATGTCTCCAAGGACAAAAAGGATCCAGTTCAAAGGTCCTTTAGTATTCTGAGTCTCATGCGCCCCCTGGTGGACATTGTTCACCTCACAGGAGATGCTCATTATAGGATAGCATATATAATTTTCATTAGCCAGAGATTAAAACGTCTAGAATTCACATAAGCCAATAACCGAGGAAATAGTAACCATGTCTCATTTTAAATAGTGGGGTCGGTGCTATATTCCAGTACTCACATGTCTGCATGTTTGTTGGGGATCATGTGGTTGTTGTAGGCCAGGATAGGAGGAACACTTTCTTCATCCTCAGGAACCTGCAACGAAATAATGTATAAAAATAATTAAAAAAAAACAATATAATATTAAGTTAAACAAATTTCCTGCAAATGAAAAAACAAACTGTCTGACCTCCCAGTAGATCTCGTCATCAAAGCAGTTTTCATCCGCAGGATCACCCCAGATGGGCAGCTTCAGAACCAGGCCTGTCGGTGTAACAATACAGTTATGTCAACATGATAAATGTGACACTTCCATTACAAACTGAAATCCAATACGCCTGGCCATTCACTCCAGCTGAAGATCGGGTGTATTTGTGTAAGCCTGAACCCATAATGCAAAACCATTAGGAAGACTGAGTAGCTAATGTCATCCTACACTGTCCTCTCTAGTTTTCATGTTACAAAAAACCCACCTGTGCCACTACATAGCAAACAAGCACAACAAAGCCCTTCAGATCGGCAAGCTTTTCTGAAGCATTGTATTGTGTATTGTTGCACACAACGGGAAGCCGTCACAATATGCACTTAAACTGGATTGATATGAATAGACTCTTACCAACAAATATGCCGCCTCCAATTCCAAAACACAAGGCCACACACAGTCCTGCTGCCTGATATCCTCCCTGGATAGTGGGGACACGTTTTGCAAAAGGCCCTGTAAAGTCAAATGTATTTTCCAACCTGAAATGGACAAATGTAAACATCAGAGTGAGCTAAATATTATTAATACCAATTTAGAGTTCATCCAAAAATGAAAATTTGCTGTGTAATGTACTCAGCCTTAGGCCATCCAAGATGTAGATGAGGTTGTTTCTTTAGCTAAACATGTTGAAATGTAGCATTACATCACTTGCTCACCAGTGGATCCTCTGGAGTGAATGGGTGCCGTCAGAATGAGAGTCCAAACAGGTGATAAAAACATCACAATAATCCACAAGCAATCCACACCACTCCAGTCCATCAATTAACATCTTGTGAAGTGAAAACGAAAACCATTGCTTCTGGCTAAAATAGGAGTCCTCTATTCAAAATATTGCTTTCTCTGGTGAAAACGTACATAGCTTTTCACTTCACGAGACGCTGGAAGCTGGAATTGGTGGATTGGAGACTTTACTGTGGATTATTGTGATTTTTTGTCAGCTGTTTGGACTCTCATTCTGACGGCACCCATTCACTGCAAAGGATCCATTGGTGAGCAAGAGATGCAATGCTACATTTCTCCAAGTCTGTTCTGATGAAGAAACAAACTCACCTATCTCTCGAATGGCTTGAAGGCGAGTACTTTTTAGATGACCTATTCCTTTAAACGTGTGTTACGTGAAATACAATGTAATTATTTTTCCGTTCACTGACCCTAGATCTCCATAAACCGTGCTGGTGGCAGCAGCAGCTGAGATGGCACCCACAATTCCTCCAATGACTCCTGGCATAGCATGCAGGTTATGGATGCCACAGGTGTCCTGAATCTTCAGTTTCTCTTCCAAGAACGGCTGAGTAGAGACAAATGAGTCATTTTATAACAAAAAGTTTTTTACTGTGACAATGTTCTTGATCAAATAAATCGAGTTAAATCAATAATTACAGAAACAGATGGCATAAAAGGTCATAGTTTGGGAGGAGAAATCTCTGGAATAACTCATCTGACAGGTAAGACTCACCGAGAAATAGACGTAACCCAGCGTGGATATGATGCCACAGAAGAAACCCACAATTAAAGAACCGTATGGCGACAGCATAAATTCAGCTGCTGTTCCCACAGCAACTCCGCCTGCCAGCGTGGAATTCTGGATGTGAACCTGGAAAGGGAAAAAAAAAAAAAACACCCCACACACACACCACACCATTTGGGATTCATTCCGAAAAATTTGGTTCTAAATTTTGGGATGCAAAATTTGGTTCACAAATCACAAATGCATTTCCAAACAGGTTAAATGATAAAGTGAATTGGTTGACCAATGGATTTCCATAACTTGTCCAGTCATTGCATTTACTGGATAATAATAATTTAATAAAGAATGCAATCACAGGAGAAAAATCTAGCCACTAAAATATTTAAAACAGGGCAAAAAATATATTAAATATATAAATATATTTACAAACATTTCCATGAGATTATTACCATTACAAAATATTTTATTTTATTAATTTCTGTAAGTTTTCCAGGCTTGGAAATCACATTTTTTAAAATGCACTCATATTTTCAAGTTTTTCATGACCCTAGAATAAAATAAAATAAAAAATAAAATATTTTTTTGTGATCATGTCTTCGCTTGCGAATAAGACAATCTGGTCTGCCATAAAAAGGATGCTTACCATGTCTAGTTTCCCTGCTTTCTCAAACAGGCTGGATATGGCGACTGTAGTGAGGACGGTGGAGGCCAAGGCCAGGTATGTGTTGATGGCAGCTCTGTGCTGACCGTCTCCATGATCAGCAATGGCAGAGTTGAAACTTGGCCAGAACATCCACAGGAAGAGGGTGCCTGCACAGGAAGCCAGGATGTAAAATGCAAACAATATCTGAGCCTTCAATTAATTTTTGCATCAGTGTCCATCTGTGTATTTGCTAAAGCAAGCTTTCGCATAGAATGTCCAGCAGTCCAATAACGAAATATAATGCAAGCTAATTGTCCAACATTTGTAACAAGATTAATGGATTTACCAATCATGGCAAACACATCCGAGTGGTAGACAGACCCGTTCAAATGTTTGCTCTTATCCAAATTAGGCCGATACAAAACCCATGAAATGGACAGACCATAATAAGCTCCAAAAGTGTGGATCACCATGGATCCACCGGCATCTTTGGCCTAACAGGGATTGAATCATTGAACAAAGGTTAGCATGAAGCCATCTGATGTCCTTCATTTGGACTCGAAACATACAGTATCTCACAGAAGTGAGTACACCCCTCACATTTTTGTAAATATTTTATTATATCTTTTCATGTGACAACATGAAAGAAGAAATGACACTTTGCTACAATGTAAAGTAGTGAGTGAACAGCTTGTGTAACAGTGTAAATTTGCTGTCTCTTCAAAATAACTTAACACACAGCCATTAATGTCTATACCGCTGGCCACAAAAGTGAGTACACCCCTAATTGAAAATGTCCAAATTGGGCCCCAAGTGTCAATATTTTGTGTGGCCACCATTATTTTCCAGCACTTCCTTAACCCTCTTGGGCATGGAGTTCACCAGAGCTTCACAGGTTGCCGCTGGAGTCCTCTTCCACTCCTCCATGACGACATCACAGAGCTGGTGGAGGTTAGCGACCTTGCGCTCCTCCACCTTCCGTTTGAGGATGCCGCACAGATGCTCAATAGGGTTTAGGTCTGGAGACATGCTTGGCCATGCTTGACCTTTACCCTCGGCTTCTTTAGCAAGGCAGTGGTCATCTTGGAGGTGTGTTTGGGGTTGTTATCATGTTGGAATACTGCCCTGCAGCCCAGTCTCTGCTTCAGTGTGTCACAGTACATGTTGGCATTCATGGTTCCCTCAATGAACTGTAGCTCCCCAGTGCCGGCAGCACTCATGCAGCCATAGACCATGACACTCCCACCACCATGCTTGACTGTAGGCA
Source organism: Tor tambroides (assembly GCA_021397915.2). Classification (NCBI taxonomy): domain Eukaryota; kingdom Metazoa; phylum Chordata; class Actinopteri; order Cypriniformes; family Cyprinidae; genus Tor; species Tor tambroides. The sequence continues at coordinate 11,009 of JAFVLL020001729.1, forward strand.
AGACACACTTGTCTTTGTACTCCTCACCTGGTTGCTGCCACACACGCTTGACACCATCTGAACCAAATAAGTTTATCTTGGTCTCATCAGACCACAGGACATGGTTCCAGTAATCCATGTCCTTAGTCTGCTTGTCTTCAGCAAACTGTTTACGGGCTTTCTTGTGCATCATCTTTAGAAGAGGCTTCCTTCTGGGACGACAGCCATGCAGACCACTTTGATGCAGTGTGCGGCGTATGGTCTGAGCACTGACAGACTGACCCCCCACCCCTTCAACCTCTGCAGCAATGCTGGCAGCACTCATACGTCTATTTCCCAAACACAACCTCTGGATATGACGCTGAGCACGTGCACTCAACTTCTTTGGTCGACCATGGCGAGGCTTGTTCTGAGTGGAACCTGTCCTGTTAAACCGCTGTATGGTCTTGGCCACCGTGCTGCAGCTCAGTTTCAGGGTCTTGGCAAACTTCTTATAGCCTACATCATCTTTATGTAGAGCAACAATTCTTTTTTTCAGATCCTCAAAGAGTTCTTTGCCATGAGGTGCCATGTTAAACTTCCAGTGACCAGTATGAGAGAGTGAGAGCGATAACACCAAATTTAACACACCTGCTCCCCATTCACACCTGAGATCTTATAATACTAATGAGTCACATGACACCGGTGAGAGAAAATGGCTAATTGGGCCCAATTTGGACATTTTCACTTAGGGGTGTACTCACTTTTTGGCCAGCGGTTTAGACATTAATGGCTGTGTGTTGAGTTATTTTGAGGGGACAGCAAATTTACACTGTTATACAAGCTGTACGCTCACTACTTTACACTGTAGCAAAGTGTCATTTCTTCAGTGTTGTTACATGAAAAGATATAATAAAATATTTACAAAAATGTGAGGGGTGTACTCACTTCTGTGAAATACTGTAGGTCTTGTTGCTTTTAATTTTAAATTCATCTATATGCAAGTGTACTACCAAAAAATACTAACAAAATGTTTAACAGATAAAACACTGAATGAGACATCCTCGTACACTACAGTTCAAAAAATTTGGGGTCTCTTATGCATTTATGTGATCAAAATTACAATACAAATTTGAAATATTACAGTAATTTCTTGTTACAATATTACAATCAAAAATATTTTATGCAAAAATATTTACTATCAATGACAAAGCTAAATTTTCAGCATCATTACTCCAGGCTTCAGTGTCACATGATCCTTCAGAAGTCACTGTAATATGATGATTTGCTGCTGCTTAAGAAACATTTACTATTATTATCAATGTTGAAAACAGTTATGCTAAATAATATTTTGGGGAAACCATGATATATATTTCTCGAGATTCTCTGATGAATAGAACGTTCAAAAGAACAGCATTTATCTTTTATAATGTTAACTTTGTTATGTTAACTTTAACAGCTCTAAAAATACAAAGTAGAACAGCGATCAGACCCACATGGAGGACCTTCAGGATGATGTACTCTTCAACAGCGAACAGCGTGACACCAAACAGGGTCATCACCAACAGCTGAACGGGACTGACCTTCCCCAGAACGGCTCCGTAGGCGATCAGACAACCCGCCACACAGAAATCTGCATTGATCAAGCTGAACACAGAGGAAAGGTTTTAAAAAAAAATAAATAAATAAAAAAATAAAAAAATAAAAAAACTCACCTGTTAACATTTGCACCCTTTTTTTTCAGCCCTGAATTTGTGTTCAATTTAATTCGGTCAAAATCAGTGTGAAGACTTTGTACACAAACTACACTAAAGGGTTGGATGATAAAACTTAAAAAAACAAAAAAAAAACAAAAACAATAATTCTTTAGGATCATGTACTTTACACAAAGTAACAAACAGCATAAAAAGTGCTGATAACAAAATAAACAGGGTTGCCCGCATTCGCATAGTAGGATCATTCACTTTCTTGTTTGTCAGGCTGTTTTTCTAATTACTGTTTACATGCAAAACAAATCCCTCATTCCCACAGAGAGGTGATACCAGAGGTAAACAACAAACGGGTTTGCCTGTATTCTGTCCTTCTAAGTTATCAACACTAGGTTCACATCCAAAAACGGCTTATTTTCCGCATTAAACCTCAAACAAATGAGCAAATTAGAGGATTCTGGTGGAAGGACTCATCTTCAGTACTACCTTTTATCATGTTTTAAATAAAACCATGGCCCATTTTTTTGGCGACTGTAATATCTCACAAATGAGAAGTAACATACTTTTCTATACCGATCTTGATCTTTCCATCAGTGTAGTCCAGAGAATGGAACCAGCCTTGCATCAGAAGAGCCCACTGGATGCCGAAAGCCGCAATCAGGAAGTTGAATCCCACGGCACCAAAGCTGTAGCGCTTCAGGAAGGTCATGAGAAAGCCAAAGCCCACGAAGATCATGACATGAACATCCTGAAAACCTGCAGAAGGATGAAAAAAAATATTTTCAACTTAAATCAACCCCCAAATATGATAATTCCCCTCTTACTGTAAATTATAGAGGCACTTATATTATACATATGCAAGTATATATTTTTACACACACTACTGTTCAAAAGTTAGGGGTCGGTAAGGTTTTATAATGTTTCTTTTTTCTTTTTTTTTTTCTTTTTTTTAATATAAAGTCGCTTAAGCTCATCAAGGTTGCAATTATTTGATCAAAAATACAGTAATATTGTAAAATTCCTGTCATTACTGCAGTCTTCAGTGTCACATGATCTTTCAGAAACCATTCCATTATGGTCATTTGCTTATTATCAATGTTGAAAACAGTTTTTATGCTTAATTCTTCTTTTTTTTCCTTTTGAAACCATGATACATCTTTCAGGATTTTTCAGAAAAAAAAAAAAGGGCATTCATTTAAAAATCTTTATAACATTATAACCATCTCTACAGCCAATTTTAATAAATGTAATGTGCCCTTGCTGAATAAAACTATTAATTTAATAGTTTTAAACTATTAATTAATTTAATTAAATAAAATGTTAAACGTAAGCTTATTATATATATATTTTTTTTTCTAGAACATTTAAATAATAATAATTCTAAAACATTTAAATAGACAATAAGATAGACAGGTAGATAGACAGATAGGCACATAATCCACAGTATGTAATATCGCGTAAATCACGTAAATACCTTCAAAAAATGACTTACATATTTTATTAATATCTTAAGTGCACATTTTAAATTTGACAGCCCTAAAAATACATAACTTTTTTTTGTTCTTACATTTTTCAGAGACCCCCTTAAGCACTCGCTCATGGGTCCTGAACCCAATTTTTAAACTCATGTTTTAGACAAGAAGAAACCAATAGAACTTGAAAAATGAATGACTCTGAATGTACATTTAGAACCAATACCCAGCTGCATCACCATGACTAAGGTACAAAAAAAAAAAAAAAAAGGCATTTTACCAAGTCACAAGCTGTAATCTGAGCCTTTTGGTGGCATAACTGAGGTCAAAGGAGCAGTGAATTTCATTAAATTGTAGCAGAGTTGAAAAAAGTAACAAGTCAGTTTTCCAGAACAGGACGGGGATGGGCTGGTTATTGTGAAGATGTTCTAGGTTTTCTTCCACAGCAGAAATGCACAATACTAACGCAAGGACATCTAGATGCTGGTGACACCACAGAACTGCTAATGACAACAGACAGAGCTGTGCTTTCTGAACAAGCCCTTATTTGCACAGAGAAACACAGCCTGCAGGCCCTTATCATCAAGAAAGCTCTTTGCTTCAAGCGATGATGCAGGAGCTAAAAAACTCCAGGTTTCCCACAGCAACAACTGCCTGGATCAATTACACGTCTTAAGTTGTCTGGACTGTATTTATACACAAATAACATTTTCTGCGACAAGTAACTCGAGTTAATTCGGATATAGCAGGTGTGATATACTGTATTTGTTTTCAGGCATATTAAGTGGTATCAAATCTCACATTGCAAACAAACACCACATTTTAGTTATATAAGCATATCATCCATCACTCTTGTGTTTATGCAAAGCACTCCACCCTGCCCTTGCACTATCAGGGAACATTTTCATAATCAGTAGCTTGAGTCTGGTCTACAAGTGGACTGGAAGAAGACGAGCTCCTCCAGGAGACTTGTGCAGTGATAGTCACACCTCAACCATGACAAAGTGCATTCAATGACACCTGATCTGTCTGCAAACAATAGTTTGCGTCCGAGTTCATACACCACATGTCATCCAACACTTGCAAAGTCGATAGTTGTAGAACAGAGGACCATCTGAGCAGAAGATTGAAGCTCTAGAGTATACATGACTGAAGATTTCAACCACACCTTCGAAGATTCAAAAGATGACAATGGATACTGATCTTTATATAAGCAAAGAGTAAATAAACCTCCTACCTCCCCCTGTGCCACCTGTCACAAAAGAACATTTGAGGTAAAATGACAGTCCCATGTGCATAAGGAGGTATGCAGGTTCTCAAGTGTACGAGAGCAGGAGAGAAGCTCACAGATGTAGCATATGATAACCTGATGTGTGTGCATGTGTGTAATAAGTTTTTGCAAGTAATTGTAAGTTATTGAAAATAATTGTATAATATTTTATATGTATAAATTGTATATTCTATAAACATTTTATAATTTTATATATTTTCTAGAACATTTAACTAATAATTATAAAATCTTTAAATAGACAATATAAGATAGACAGACACGTAATACAAAATATGTAATAATTTATATAATTATATAAAATATTTCAATTCAAATATACAATTTAATAATATTTTATATACATTATATTTTTACATATTTTATAAAACATTTAATAATTAAAATAATTTTAAATAAATGTAAATAATTACTGATGTAAATATTTATACAATATTTAATATTAATACATGATATAAAATGTATTAATATAATGCAACTGCACCAGTTGCACCGCCCAAAGGATGGCCCTATACACACACTACCAGTCAAGTTTTTTAAGGGTTTTTTTTTTTGTTAAATAAGTCTCTTCTGCTCACCAAGCCTGCATTTATTTCCAAAGTACAGCAAAAACAGTAAAATTGAAATATTTTTACTATTTAAAATAACTTTTCTATTTGAATATATTTTAAAATGTAATTTATCCCTGTGATTTCAAAGCTAATTTTTAGCATCATTACTCCAGTCACATGATCCTTCAAAAATCATTCTAATATTCTGACTTGCTGCTCAAAAAAAATAATTAATAATAATAATAATAATAATAATAATAATAATAATAATGTTGAAAACAGCCGAATATATATATATATATATATATTTTTTTTTTCAGGTTTCTTTGATGAATAGAAAGTTCAGAAGAACAGCATTTATCTGAAATAGAAATATTTTGTAACATTACAGGCTAAATGTCTTTGTCATCACTTTTGATCAATTTAAAGCATCCTTGCTACATAAAAGTATTAATTTCGATAATTCCTTTTCCAAGAAAATTAAATAAAATTATACTTAATGGTATAGTGTATAATGTTACAAAGCTTTTTATTTCAGATAAATGCTGATCTTTCTATTCATCAAAGAATCCTGAAAACAAACGTACTCAATATTGATAACAACAACAACAACAACAACAATAGTTTCTTGAGCAGCAAATCAACATATTAGAATGATTTCTGAAGGATCATGTGACACTGAAGACTAGCGTAGCCTAATTAAGCTGAAAATTTAGCTTTGATCACAGGAATAAATTACATTTTAAATATATATTCAAATAGAAAGCAGTTAAATAGTAAAAATATTTCACAATATTACTGCTTTTGCTGTATTTTGGATCAAATAAGGATTGGTGAGCAGAAGAGAATTCTTTAAAAACATTAAAAGTCTTACTGTTCGATATATATAAGATGCTACCGATAATAATTATAAATAATTTTTAAAAAGCCAATGTTTCCTAGAATGTAAATACGATTTATAAAATCAGTATTAATAATAAAAATATCAACATGAATACAACATTTAATAGACGCTAATTAAAATAAGAAAACAGAATTGTGCACCTACTTGGATATCTGTAGTAAAAGTCATTCTCGATATCACTTGAGATATTGTTCTCCTTTCTGTAGTCAACCCAGCGAGTATCCGACTCCTCATTATACCGCACAAATACCCCAAAAAGAATGATCATAGACAGCTGCCAGACGAAGCACACGGCAGGTAAACTCCACCTGATGTTAGTATCCCTCGGCCGGTCGCAGGTGTTCCTGAAGCCCATGCAGTTGCCCATGTCTGCAGGCTCCTATATCAGTCTGGGATGCTGCTGTTAAGAGATGTGGACGCGCATTAGTCTCACTTTTAAACGCAGCGGGAGCGCGGAGGTGTGTCCGTGTCTCCAGTCCTCGCGCCCTCTCTCAGAAAACATTTGCGAGAAATGTCTATAGATGACTGACTGCTACAGGTCACGCCACATGTTGCTAATTGATGGCGCTTTGGATTTTAAAGCACCTCTGTGTTGCTGTCGAAATATTTGGAGTCAGTTCATTTCTAATATGAGTATTCAGGTATTTCAGGGTAAAACTTTTCATTTAGAGTAGCCTACTGTACAGTCAAAACTGCGTTATTTTTCAGCCATTGCAATACGCCGCCAATATGTCGTTATTTACGCGGGAAATGCTTGCGTCCTAAATGAAAAGCTAGAGTACTACTTCCTGATTTCCATAAACACTAAACACTTAGGTGTCAAGTGATATTTTAAAAGCGTTATTTTATTCAGTACTTTATTTTTTTTATTATATATATATATATATATATATATATATATATATATTTTTTTTTTTTTTTTTTTTTTTTTTTTTTTTTTAT
>JAFVLL020001732.1:0-12848 GCA_021397915.2 Tor tambroides
GTCTCCTGTGCCAATGGGAATCGGATGTACATTTTTAGTTGTAGGTCAGATGTCCAGATAGCAGATATGCATCTGATTTAAAGTGGCTCAAAACCAATGTGAAAAAACTGAATCTCGTGTGTATTTATGTGTTTGTACATGTGTAACAATATCTGATTTGTGTCAGATGAGAGTAAAAAAAAAAAAAAAAAAAAAATTCTGAGGGGGCGCTATAAAGATCCCAACCATTTTAGGTTTTCCAAATAACTTTTTGGTGATCCAACTATTTTTTTCTTAGTTTGAAGAACATTGCTATAATCTAAGAAAACGTTTTCCTACTTTTTGTGCAATGGAAATGTTCCATGGAAGTTAAAAGGTCTAATGAAACCATACATGGCAATTAAGAATCTTGTACCTGCCTGGATATACTTTTTTCACCAACAATATTAAATGTTTTAGTTTGAAAGTGAATAATTGTAGAAGTAGTCATATAGTTTTTAATGCCATGTAAGCAACCAAACTACAAAATGTACAAGTGTTGCATAAATACAGTAAAAATACGAACTAAACAAAGAAAAATACAACAGTTAAGTGCATAATTGTAATAATGTCCATTTTAATAATGCTAAATATGCATGCAGTATGTTCGGCACAATATAAATGAATACATTTTTGGTTTAATTTTGATGAAGGGGTGCTTGGGCCTTACTGATGAAACGGTGGGGGTACATAAATCAAGAAAGGTTGGGAAACACTGATCTAATCCCCACTACATATGTTCACTATAAACCGCTTAGATCCGTCTGTGGGAAAGAGAAGAGACCGGGTGGGAGAGAGAGAGAGAAGCATCATGCTGCGTGAGGACTTTACTGGGAAAACCGAAGCAGTCGTGCGCACTACAGTATTTCCACAAGTCCAGCCCTCGTCCGGTTTCAGACTCCATCACGACCGACCGTGAACCGGAGCAATAAAACTTTTGACATCGCTTTGAACCGAGAGCACTGTCTCCGCTGTGTGATGACAACAAAATAACGCATAAAATAGAGAATTAAAGGTAAGAACACGCGCGATCTTTTCTCTTAGTGGTTGTACTAGTAGAACAGTTGAAGTGTGAGGTAAACGTTACATTTTCAGAATGTAAGCTGGTTTGTAACATCTGCAGCGCGCTGATTGAAATGTATCGATAGAGAGAGCTCTTACACGCGAAACACTGCTTTAAATAAATACTAGTTTTTAACCAAATCATTGCCTGATATAGCATATAATTAATGGTTTTGCATTTAGTGTTTGTACTAATTAAGTTACATCATGAGTGCAAAGGAAAAGCATATTGAGGAACGAAACAAACGACGTGTACGGACGAACTTAGCATTTGATGTGCAAATATACCCCCATAAAGATCTTTTATTTGATTCGGATCATGTCAGGAGACGTTGAGATTATTATATCATAAACTTATAAACATGCACGTGTATATATGAAGAATTATAAATCCTCATCACTGCATAGTCCACAGAGAGAAAGGTTCTATTTTCGCAGGGTTGCCACATCCCGCGTGAAAAACAAGCTGATTTAGAGTAACGGATATTTTCGCTAAGTATATCCGATATAGAAAAATAGTATATATTGTGTATGTATACATTCACATATACATACTGTGATTAATCCCAAAAAACAACACATAACAATGTGAAAATCAAAGCCAGGCGTTCCTTATAATAACCAGACATGGCAACACAGAATTTACAGAAGGGATGGAGAGCTCTGGGAGAGACAACCCTCCACTTCTGACGTCAGACGAGAGAGAGAGAGAGAGAGAGAGAGAGAGAGAGCTCAAAATAAACTCAAACTTCATCATTCCGTGTGGCCACAGCAGAGGAAAGATCTGCTTGGCCGTTATAAGACTACAGACCATATTTTTGACAATATTTGTTGTGTGGTTTTTGAGTGATTTTAAACCGATTCGTTTTGGAGTTTTCGGTATGGGATTGGAGAGGATGTAAGAAAAAGAAGATGGCATATCTATGAAATATTCGCTGAAATCCGAATATTTATGTGACCGTTTAATACAGTGGAGCGTTTTCTTTTCCACGGAAACCACGCAACATTATTTAGGAATACCACGGACAACGGTTGTAGCTGATAATTATTTTTTCCACACATATTTTGGCAAACTTTTTTTGTTCTGATGCCCGCTGCGCCGGAATGCAAGCTGTCCCATCATGGCCGGATTATGAAATGTGTTACTTTTTTACTCTTGCTCCCTGAAACGTTAAAGTTGAAGCGGGCAAGCAAGCACCCCGGTAGGCTGTCTCTGTGCTATAACATCTTAACTCTTTCCCTGAAGAAAAGGATGGCAGCGGAACTGTACCCCGTGAACGATCACGCCACAGTGCAGAAGAACGGGACCGTGATGCTGAGTCTGCCAGAGAAGAAGAGGAGCGTGGAGCCGGTTGCGCAGTCCACCGCGACCATCGCCACCACCGCCACCACACCGGCCACAGAGCAAAACATCAACAACAACAACGTGGAGATTCCCAGCTGGAATTCTGCGCACCCGACTTTACGCGAAAGGCAAGGCATTAAAATTTCTTTGAAAATGAGCATTTTTCTCAGTCTCTTTTATTTATGTTCGGTAACTTCACTTTAATGGAAATGAAAATAACCTATTCGTTGCTATTAATTACTGAACCTATATATAAGAGCCTGATAAAAATGCTCATTTTCAAAGGAATTTTCAAACGGCACTTAGAGGCTTTTGCATCTGAACTATATATATATATAGATAGATACACACACACTTATTTTTTTAAATAACTTTTTCAGATATATTTTTCACTACAGTATAATTCTTTAACTCAAGTCGTAAGGAACATTAACAGATACTTAATATCTAAACATTTCTTAATATATTACATTTTTTCTTTAAAATTGAATATTAATAGTAATATCAAGACTAAATATATTTATTTATTTTTACTTTACACAGAAATGCACTAATGTTCAATAATGAACACATGGCAGACGTTCATTTCATTGTTGGTTCGCCCGGTGAATCAGAAAGGGTCCCGGCACACAAGGTGAGCCCACACACCTCATATTTTAGTTGTCTCCTGAATCGAACACACCTATTTCAAACCATTGGCTTAACAGTGGATCTGAAATAGGTGTCAGTAAAAGGAAACACTTTGAAACTAGATGAAACGCTGATGGACTGTCTCTTCCCCCTCTCTCAGTATGTGCTGGCAGTGGGAAGCTCTGTTTTCTGTGCCATGTTTTACGGGGATCTCGCAGAAGGGGACTCTGATATCCATATTCCAGATGTGGAACCCGCTGCTTTTCTCATCCTGCTCAAGTAAGACTCACTCACTAATCACATCCGGGCATTAATAACAGGGCGACTCGGCTTTCATGCCAGGCAGTACAGATGGGTTCACAGAGGCCCCAACAGTGATGTCTAGGTTTAGGAGTCGCCCTCTTATTTCAGAGCTATTAGAGATCATTTATTGGATTGTGAATGCGAATGATGTACTTTTTCCCTGGGAAAGTTGGAAGTCACTATTTAAAGCAGTAGTGATGCAGTAAAAAAGGAGCATGTTAAACAGATCAGCTTTTTATTTAGTGTTTTATTCTTTCCTTATGGGGCACTTAAAATTTACCCTAACCTCTCTATCTCCCTCTTCTTTATCAGATACATGTACAGTGATGAGATAGAGCTGGCGGCCGACACAGTACTGGCTACGCTTTACGCTGCCAAGAAATACCTGGTGTCTGCTCTGGCTCGCGCATGTGTGGGTTTCCTCGAGACAAGCCTGGAGGCGCGAAATGCGTGTGTGCTGCTTTCTCAAAGTCGGCTGTTTGAGGAGCCGGAGCTCACTCAGAGGTGTTGGGAAGTGATTGACGCCCAGGCAGAGCTTGCGCTGCGCTCGGAAGGTTTCACTGAGATTGACTTGCCCACACTGGAACACATTTTACTGAGGGAAACTCTAAACGTGAAGGAGCCGGTGGTTTTCCAGGCCATTCTGGGATGGGCCGACGCAGAGTGTCGGAGACAAGGCCTGAACCCCACCTCACAGAACCAGCGTTCTGTTCTGGGGAAGGCATTGCACCTTGTGCGTCTGCCTTCAATGACACTGGAGGAATTTGCAGATGGAGCTGCGCAGTCGAACATTTTAACCCTTGAGGAAACGCACAACATCTTTCTCTGGTACACAGCTGCTACAAAACCTGCGCTGGGATTCCCGGTTGCACCCAGAAAGGGGCTGACGCCGCAACAATGTCACCGGTTCCAATCCTCTGCGTACCGAAGCAACCAGTGGCGCTACCGTGGACGCTGCGACAGTATCCAGTTCGCTGTGGACAAGCGCGTGTTTATCGCTGGACTTGGTCTGTACGGCTCCAGCGGAGGGAAGGTGGAATATAGCGTCAGAATTGAACTAAAGAGACAGGGAGTGCTTCTGGCACAAAACTTGACCAAATTTGTGTCAGACGGTTCTAGTGCAACGTTCCCTGTGTGGTTTGAGCACCCAGTACAAGTGGAGCAGGATGCGTTCTACACAGTTAGCGCTGTTCTAGACGGGAGTGAGCTAAGTTATTTTGGACAGGAAGGAATGACAGAAGTACAGTGTGGGAAAGTCACCTTTCAGTTTCAGTGTTCCTCTGACAGTACTAACGGGACAGGGGTGCAGGGGGGACAAATTCCAGAGCTGATATTTTATTCATGAAAACTTGGACTGATCCATTAACGAAGAGACAGCAGGGGGATTTTTTCCTCTCGAATAAATGCCTTTACTCACAATACAGCTGCAAGACACTACTAGAAGAGGAGACGATCCCCTCTGATTCGATTTTTTACGTCTCACATATAATGGAATGCTGCCCAAACTTATTTATTTCTTTAAACATATTGTTTTAAAACATGTACTTTAATTTAAGCACATTTTATTTCTAATTATTCATAATCTGCCTGTGTATAGTTGAAACATGGGCAGTTTGCACTTGAAACTAGGCAGCTTTTCTTCTGTCTTGTTATTTAATGGTTATTTGTTGACAGCTTGATGCTGAGTGACCTAAAAATGGTTTCAAGAGCCTGCAAAATCATAAAATATTTGTTTCTATTCATCAAACAGTATTTCGTTTTCTTTTGTCTAATGCACCGTTATAAGATCTATTCTGTTTCACTCTGGGTAAAATATGACCTTTCAAAACCTTAAAAATGAAAAGTCTGTCTGTCATTATTTACTCATACTTATGTTGTTCCATACTGTGACTGTGACTGACTGACTTCTTAAGGCACAAAAGACAATATTTTGAAGGATGTTTCAGCTGGTTTTGCCCATATAATGAAAGTTAAGGGTCCAAAACCTTATTGAAACCCACTGTATGCTTTCATGGTATGGACAAAAAACTCAAACACTAAGTCAATACAAGTTTGAAAATACATGAGGGTGAAATTAAGTCAGAATTTTGCTTTGCATTGTTGATTGAACAAAGCAACTGTCCATCACCATCAATCAAGTGTTCAATTCATGTTAAAACATTTACACTGCAAGCAAAGCTTAATTTCCAGTTGTACAGCACCCTCTGGGCATTAACAGCAGCACTACACAGACTAGCTCACATACTCAGTACCAGTACAACTTGGATGAGCAGAAAAGCATCATGGGAAACTACAATGTCACTTATGTGATGCTTACCAATAGCGGGTGCGTTGATACACAGCTCTCTGGCTAAAACAAGGAAGGTTTTTCCCAAAACATACACATTTACCTAGGGCAAGAGAAAAAGAAAGAATGAGAAATGGACACAAATTTGTGGTTGGAAAAAATGACTACAAACACAGAAAGAGACAGTGGGAATATTTAACAGACAATGAGAGTAAGAGATATAAGATAAAGGGACATAACAGAGTGTATTTTAACAGATGCTGAAGGTTGCAGAGTTCATAGTTCTGGGGTTTGGATCTGTACCAGCATCACCACAGTGTCTTCACTTTCTCACAAACTCACTATCTGTGTCTTATCCTTAGAGGATGAACTACAAAAACAAAAATATTTTATAAAATAAGCTTTAAACATCATATAATTCAATACTTATCTTCATGGACCACCTTAATAATTATTAAAAAAAAAGATATCCATGAAGAACAACGCACATGCTCAAATACAGACACCCTATTTCTTCCATCTGGGCCCCATGGCATTAAAGAGGAATCTTTTTTGGTTGATGTCAGAGGTCATGACCACTGAAAAGTAGGATGGCCCTCACACACTCCTGACCTGAGAGGGGCAGCGACAGCCTTATGCCTCAAAAGAGCTCCTCTGTCTGGGGGAGAGCAAAGGAATTTATGGGTCCTTTCTCTGGTAAAATCCCCTAATGACTCAAATACCGCAGTGGACAGGATCTGCGTGTTAGCGTGTGGGACAGGGAGGGGGTTTAATAGGACAGCTGGGAGGGTAAAAATATAAAACGGACACACCAGCTGGAGAAAAATGGCTTTCACACACTAACTGGGTTCAAACCTCTGGGATTGCTAGTGAAAATGCATCTATTTTGCAAAATGTTATTATTTAATACAAACTTATTCAATCTAAATTATACCAGCATAACAAGTGAAAAGCTGTAATTAAAAATGTACATGAACTTCAGAATGTTTCAGTATTTTGTTTGGCCCCCTTTCACATGTTTAATGTTATAAATTTGGGTAACACTTTAGTATAGGGACCAATTCTCACTATTAACTAGTTGCTTATTAGCATGCCTTTTAATAACATATTGGCTGTTTATTAGTACTTATAAAGCACATAGTCTGCATGACCATTTTCTACATCCCTAATTCTACCCAATACCTAAACTTAACAAATACCTTACTAACTATTAATAAGCAGCAAATTAGGAGTTTATTGAGGCAAAAGTAGTAGTTAATGGTTTGTTAATAGCGAGAATTGTGACCCAAATTTGCTTTTATTTGACCTAAAACAGTGCATAACCTTACAAATTTCTTTGTCATTTAATTTATCTTGAAAATATTCTATAAATATTTATAAAAATGCTGGACTTACTTGCAAGAGGTCACTCAAGTCCAGCAGCATGTCTGAGAAAGTGCATTAAAGAAATCATACAGAATTGAATTTGACAGACAGTTTTATCCAAAGACCCTTACAGTGCATTCAAGATTATATATATATATATATATAATCTACTCATATTTACTACTCATATTTTGCACAGACTGCACATTGTTAAAGTTATTACACTATAAACTGTCTAAAGTTGTTACTGTACAAAGCACAGTAAACTATTTCTATAAAATATTGCACTACTGTTATTTTGCATAGAATACATTGTTTATCAATACTTTTGCACACTCATCCAGCTGTATTTATTACCACTGTTCTCACGTTTCTGCTGTTCATAATGTGTATATATAATGTGTATATATAATTATAATTATGTGTATATATAATCCTACATTGCTCTGTTCATAATGTAAATACAATCCCTACATTGCATTCCTATTTATATTCTGGATATACTCTGCTCTATACTGTACATAGCAATTCCACTGTACATTCTGTAAATCATATCTTCACTTACTCTGCACTTATGTATATAAAATACTATATTCTTGCACTTCTGGTTAGATGCTAACTGCATTTCATTAGCTCTGTACTTGTACTCTGCATAATGACAATAAAGTTGAATCTAATCTAATCTAATCTAATATATATAAAACAAGAGACAGACAGGCAAGAAAAAGAGAGGGATTTTGGTCAGATTTGGTCTCTTTGCTTGACATTTTCCCTCTTTAAGCAAAGCTCCACTGAACCACCACCCCATGAACCCCGAAATTCCCTGTCTCCCAGCAACTGAGTACTCTTTGTCCATGGAGACCAGCACACCTGTCCAGTCAAGACAAAGTGTATTAAAACATCCCATTAAAAAACGTCATTGTGGGATTTTCAGTCACCATGGCAGCAATAAGAGATAATCCTAAATTGCAGGATTATGGATGACCCTGTTAAATTCATGATCATTTTTTTTAGAATTTCACCTTTCCAGGGAGAAATCTCACGTAGGGCAAAATTAGCTAAAGGCCATTAATTTTTTCTCTAATCACTTTACAGATAACATTTTACAGTGTTTAGGTGTCAACATAGAATTACAGATAAAAGAATACAAAATCATATAAAAATAAGTATAAAAAAAATCAGTCAAGCATAAAATGGGAAAACAGCTATAATAATCCACAAACTCAGCGGGATTGGTGTCTTAAAGCTAACCTGAGAGCAAGAAACCATTTCGGAGGCTGACATTTGGAAAATAATTCAAGTTGTTTGGCTAAATTTACCCTTTCCAGTGGAGATTGAGACCAACAATGCTTCTCTCTCTCTCTCTCTCTTACTCACACACACCCCCCTCATCCTCCTGGGCAGAAAGTGAAAGCTCTCTCATGAGGTCTTACGTAACTCTACCAGACGTCTGACTGAACACGTATGTTACGTAATCTCAGAGAGACGGAAAGAGACATGCTGTCAGCTTCTGTTGCCTCTATTTTTGCATTTTTTTGGACAAGTGAAAGGCAAGCAGCATCGTCCCTGAAAATCCAAATGCACACATATATGAGTGTCATTTTTAGACTGTAGAAGGCAGGTGAAAATCACCTCATACTCAAGCATTTTCACATGTAGAGTTTATATAACAGAATAAACTGGTGCAAATAAACATCTATCCATCCATCCATCCGTAAACATGTCAACATTATTGATTGCACATGCTGGTGGACTAAACGTTTTGAGTAGGTTACCATTAGAAAGACAACACATTCTTACCCACTTTACATTAAAAGTAAACTGAATCCCTAAAGCATTTATTTAGATCTATTTGCTCATTTTTTGTTTTGGTTTTTTTTTTTACCGGAAATGATGGGCAGAAGATACAAAAATGGATCAGGAAATGTCTTGATCCGGATTTGAACTTGTGCTGCATGAGGCAAAAGCTGGAGGATGTGCACTAACTGCCAGGTCTTTAAGATTAACAAAAACAACTCAAACTATAATAAACTAAAGCTAAGTGTTCCAGTCGAGTTTTTTGTGTAATGCAGTCCTAATGCAATCTTCTGAGAGACACACCCTGCCTTATTTCCTGCCTCACTTTGAACACACATAAACACCCTGAAAAAGCCAGCTCTAATACAAGCGAGATCCCGTCTTGGACACCAGATGAGGTCTTGCTGCAGCGTAGGCTAAACAGGAAGCTGATTATTTTATACACTAAAGATAACAACCTGTGTTAGACTCCGACTCAGTGAGTCAGTGTGAGATTGTAGGATGATTATTACAAAAATAATCATGAGTGTTCACACACAGGAGAACCAAGGCTATATGACTAAGCATCAGACGCTGTGAGAGTTTGTGTGCGGTGTGGAATGCAGACAGATGTACGTGAGGAGACCAAATCAAGACGACTGACTAACACCATTGACTATCAACTCCCACAGAGGACCCCTCTTGCTCAACCTCTCTACTTCCGTACCGCTTCATCTTCTTTCTGTGAAACGCAACTGGAGTCATTTTATCCTCTTATTCTATTTTGCAGTCTCTCCTCAAATACACTTTCTCAAGTTAGCATCACAATTATGTAAATTAGGAGCTGTGAAATCCACTAAGAAAGATGATTAATGAAGATTATAGTGTACAAATTATGCAGAGCAATACTGGAATACTCCTTACTAAATACTACACAGTATACACTGTGTATACTGACTACTACTACAAATAGTATGAATAAGACTAAGCATTATACACTTACAAATGTTTCAAAAAGTAGTATAGTACACTGTTATCACATTCCTATCATCATAAAAGTAAAAATGGTTATTTTTTGTAGTATACTAAAATAAAAACAACAGTATCTACCTCCATTTCATTCATCATACTGGAAATAGGTGGTCAAGACAAGCACACTGCACTGTGGGATACAGTATCTTATGCAGTGTGCTCTGTTGTAACTTAAGCAATTACCAAATGTTCTAGGTTGTTTGGGTTTCTGTATACAGTGCACAGTACACATATTACAACTGTAGGGATAGTCAAAGTAGCATGTTAAGGTGAAGTCACATCAGCGAAATTTCTGCAAAAATTTATGGGCAAAAAAGGAAAATAGGTCCTTTGTCTACAGGCAATTTTGTAGCAATATATGCAGCACATCTCACACAGAAGACACTTTCAATTTGAGTGACCAACTTGAACACATTGCAAAATCTGTTTGGGGAAAACCTTTACCTCACACAAAATTCCTAACCTCACTGATTCCAACTGAAATTGGAATTAGTGAGTATGTTATTGCGAACTTATAGCTTTAGTATGTTATTGCGAACCACAATATCATAGAAACTACCAGACAAAACATATGAGTGCCATCTTAAATCCCACTGGCCAAATCCTCAAGGATAACAGGTTGTGGAAATGTCAAAATAAAGTTGTGTTTACGTAGCCTGTGACTTGTAACATTATGGTGGGATTGGGAACAGCTCTAGACTGTTGCAAACGCCTTCCCATCATTAACTTGCACCCTGACCTAGAGCAAGATCAGATTGACACAAACTCTGATGCATTACATTATTTGAATGTTTAATCATATATACCACCATTCCGCCTCAATAACAGACACTTTTCTCTCTAAATGATTCCATCACCTCATGGCCAAAAGGATACGAGGTGTTCCCTCCGTTCGGCAGACGAGGTAGAGGCAGGCGGCGATGACATGGGATGATTTGCGCCCTCTGGTCAAATGCTTGCAGAGGGCCATCTTGTAAAAGTTGAAGGCAGTGTCCAGACAGTGCGGATTCATTTGAAGCTGATGACCAAGATGGTTTATCTGTCGCTTAGCTGAATAAAACACAACCATAAAAACCACAGTCAGGGTTTTTGACAGCGTATTTACAGCAGGTTTAGTCTCAGAACCTAATGGCAGAAACACACAATGGTAAAAGCCCCTGGTTTGCCCCTTCTGGGGTTTGAACAATGAATCTTTGGGTTACCAGTTCAACTCTATGTTGTGTTTGAATCTAAACAAACAAAACAAACAAGAATCTAAACAAGCAAAAACAATTGAAGCACTTTGGATTATTGTAAACTACACAGGGTGGAAAACTATTGCCTCATAGATCATTCTTGGTTTAGCATTTTTTCCCTAAGCAAACATGAAACAGAAGTAGCGACAGATCATTTCTTCCATATTTTGATGTACATTTGATGTCCAAGTGTAACAGATTAGCAGAAAAAAAAACTATAGAGCAGGGAAATACATTTTCACCATGTTTTAGGAATAAAATGTTGTATAAATCAAGCAAATGATGTATGAACAAATCCCTCTGTAAAACCTTTCAGAATATAGATATGAATAAACCTGGAATGTCTGGTAAGTTTTACTGAAGAGGACATTTTAGTCTCAGTGGAGCAGAAACAAATTAATTTTAGATCAACACTTTAATATGTATTTTGAATATTTTCTTTCCACTAGTCTTAAAAAATAAAATCTATCAATCAATCAAAAAAATTGACCAGTGTATGGAGAAAAAAAAACAAAAAAAAACAGTTTTGCCTGTAGCGTCTTGGCTTCAGGCAAAATAAATTACTGGAGAAGTCCTCCATACATCACCAGAGAGAGGCTGATCGTTTAAACCAAAAGGTCCAGTTATGACATTTTTATAAAAAAAAATTACAAGGTTAAAAAAAAATAATAATTCTTTATTAATTACATTAAAAAAATAAATAAAAAATGAAACACACATGGATACATAGTTCACAATAAGATATTAACACGCATTTAGAAAACAGATGACGTGAAATCTAGTATAAATATGGTGAAGTGTGTAATTTTCCTATTAAAGTAACACCAAAAACTGATAGTTTAACCATAAAGAAAACTTACAACAATTATATGTGTTTCTACAAAGTTACTACAAAGTAACGGTTTAGTTACTTTCTGTATGAGCACCTGCTGTGGATGTGCTGTTTGAGAACAGATATGAGTCTTTTAGAGTGGGAGGAGAGCATCTTCAAGCTGAAAGCAGGTCTGTTTATACAGACTCAAGATCTCACAGAGCATCTTTTGTTCTCTCACCACACACAGATAGTATAAATCTCGATGCAGACATGAGGCTATTAATCACATGTGTACATTCCCACACACACACAAATAAAGTGGCCTCCGCACTTCCCTCCCAGCACACACACAGACCATACGGTTGTCTGACCAAACTGATTCATCGGTTACTACATAAATGCACCACACCTTCTGACTTCTCAGGCTTAATAAGCTTCTTTCAAAAACAACCATTACCATCTGGCTGAAATGAACCTTACACGCTTAACTTGAAACCACATTACACAAGCCCACAGTTTCCAAAGAATCCCCCTTTCTTAGAAACACACGACGCATATACTTAACCATCTTGCTCAATCGTGTTGTTCATGGAACGAAACATTATATGGACATATCTAAAACAAATGATACTGTACAAGTTGTAAATTGTCAGTGACACATAGTAATGTCTCATTTTCACAGGAAATCAGTTTTGAAATGCTTTGGCAAACTTAGGAACTACATATTACAAAACACAATTTATACCTATAAATAAAGACAAAATAGACTTTACACTGATACCTACATAAGGCAAAGAATAAATGAACATATATAGCTCTGTATGAAGAAATCAAGAAAAAGCGATTCAAATATTTAGATTACAAATTCTATGAGAAATGAATGAAGGTCATATATGTGACCCTGGACCACAAAACCAGTCTTAAGTGTCAATTTTTCAAAATTGAGATTTATACATCATCTGAAAGCTGAATAAATAAGCT
>JAFVLL020001735.1:0-12855 GCA_021397915.2 Tor tambroides
ATGGGGCCATAAAGAACCTATTCATCAGTGGTTCTTTGAAGAACCTTTAAAAAGGGTTCTTTGTAGTACCAGAGAAGGTGCTTTATGGCACCAAGAAAAACACCGGTTCTTTAAAGAACCTTTCACAAAATGGTTCTTCAGGGAACCAAAAAAGGTTCTTCTTTGGCATCGCCGTGAAACCCCCTTTTTGGTTCTTCCTGGCACCTTTTTTTTTAAGAGTGTAGTTTAAAAAAATATATATATTTCATATTTTCATGATGGATTTTCATAGTTAAGTTTTTAGTAAAACAATAAAATCTAGACATAAAAAGCATGTGAAAAGTGCTAAAGTAAATAATGAAGACATGGTAGGAAAATTGTTTCCACAACAAATTTAATGTGACCTATATATTATTAACTTGATTACTAACTAAATAACTAACTTAATCTGTTTTATGTTTTATTAAGTAATGTTACAATTCCATTATCACAATCATGGGTTTCAAAACATAAATAAGAAACATACTGTGCATACGGCAAATTACTCAAATAATGTTTAAGTACATATTATACAACACCAAAATGATCTATAAGTATGTTCAGTAATTAAGTTTAGTACACAAATTGCAAAACGTATATTCATTTGAATATATAATCATGTGTAAAATAAAATATTGTGTACAATAAATTCTAAATATATTTACATATTTACACACACACACCCATACATATATATATATATATATATATATATATATATAATAATCTGAATAATTTTATGTATGAGTGGTTGGAAGAGACCTCAGTAAATTTTAACTGAGCAAACGAATAATCTGCTTTCAGAAAGAAATCTGCTTTGGGATTCTTGTACTCTGTCTTTGTTTTGTTTTTTTTGGTGTTTTTTTCTGTGTTGTCTTTGCTGGCATCATATTGAAAAGATCTGAGCAGTTTTCCCTGTGGGAACATTGTCCTGAAAACTTGTTGCTAGCATGTGATCAGAATAATGTTGATTCAGTATCAGTTGAGTTTACTTCATTCTTAAGCGAATGTCCTTTTAAGAATGTCAATTCTCATAAAAAAACTCAACTACAGTAGGGGTTTTACTTTTGTGAATAAATTGCGCGGTGCTTGTCACGGCAAAACATGCCGGGTGGTTACCACAGTGTTGCTGTGTGGTTGTTAAAATGTCCTGGGTGATTATTTTTCCTCTACTTTCTTGAAATGTACAATCTCCATTGATAGATATAAGGCATTCTCTGACATAGCGTATAACCTTAAAAGCCCTGATAATCGTAGCAAAATGGAAGAACAAATTGACCTGACGTCATTTTGAACAAAATCAGGCCAAAACAAAGTTTGTTTGGAATTCATTTAGAGAGTTCAAAACAGCTTGCCAAAAATCAGACTTTCTAGAGAACTACCATTTGTCTGTTCTCCGGTTCATCTCTTCTGTTCAGTCGTCGAGGTCAGGCACGAGTAAAAAAACTAACAGTGGAGAGCTGCTTTATAGTAGAAACTTAAATTGCAATTCCAATTGAAAGCAACACTGACAATCTTCTTTCATGTTTAATACTGTAAAGCTGCTTGCTTTAAAGCAATCTACTGTATAAAGTGCTATATAAATAAACATGATGCGATATTAGTGTGTTTGATATTTGAACTTCTTTTCACCCTGCAAACAAAGAACGAAAAATAACTAAAGTATCAATGCCATAAGCCACATGATTTAAGATACCATTCATTTTTTATATCTTTAACCTTGTGAATAAGCAACAGCACCACTAGTAATGCATGCACTCTTTGAATTTCCATTCATTTTTGACTTGGCTGCATTAAAAAAAATCTTGACTCCAACTCTTATGTTACTCATTCAGGCTGTGGTACGCCCATCAACGTCGTTCTTCTTCAAAGCGTCTTACCCAGCATGCTCCTCTTGAGCCTTGTTTGCGCTTACTGGGGAACAGCACTTAAAACGCACAAGCTAAGAATAAAACAGTGCCGATGTGCTCTCCCAGACTCGCTCCTGCAGCGTTTAAATGGGTGTAGAGAGTCCACTGGGAGATTCTTCCACTGACTTCTTAATTCATCTCATGCACTTCTATCCTGTCCTGAGCACCCAGGGAAAACAAACTAGCAATCCACCCACCCACCCGCCCTGAAAGAGCCTGAAATACTCTCTCTGTTGACTTGTCAGGGAACCAAATCTGCTTCAAACACACATTAGTCACTCTGGAGGAGCACATAAACAGTGTTGCAACCCAAGGACACTTGGAGGACAATAGTGTCACACAATCTATTTCTTAACTTCAAGCATGAGCAATGTCAGTTTTCCCCTTTTCTGCTTGTCATTCCGGGGCTTTGTCAGATGTTCCTGTAGAAAATCGCATCATAGACAGGGATGAACGGATATCGCTCTCCCCTTATGAATATTAATGAGATTAAGTTGATGAGACACCCTGTCTGCAGTGCAGTGCAGTGCTGTGCTGTGCGGGCAGCGCTGATCATAACAGACCGCTAAATGACATGGTCACAGCTGTACACTAGTTGGACTTGTGCCTATGAGAAACTCAGACATAAATGACACAAGATCACAGATGGCTGGGTCAAGATGTTACTTAGTGTGACGTGCTTTAGAGATGAAAAAGAACACAGCAATTCATATGATTAATATAATACCCTCAGTAATAACTGGCATGCTTTGGAAATGAGATTATTATTATTTTTTCTTTTTAGGTGAAAAAGGATTGAGGAGCATTTATTAATATAAGGTTGCATTTATTTATTTATTAAAAAAAGTAATATTGTGAAATATTATTCAAATTTCTATTTTTAAAGATAATTTATTCCTGTGATGGCAAAGCTGAATTTTCAACAGCTATTACTGCAGTCTTCAATGTCACATTACCCTTCAGACATCGTAATAAATATAAAACTTTAAGCAGCAAAAAGTGTTTTTAACTTTGACAATAAGAAGAATCATTATTAATAACTGATAATCAATAATAATTGATAATGTTTGAGCACCAAATCAGAATATTAGAATGATTTCTGAAGGATTATGTAACACTTTTATATGAAATAATAATTCAAAATACCTCATTAATGTAATGTATACAGTACATCATATATATATATATATATATATATATATATATATATATATATTTCTTAGATTGATGATTAAAGATGATTAAAACATATAACACATTAAGTTATTATATTATACACGTGACTTACAATGATTGTACATTAAAATGCATTAAAATTAATGTGGATATTTTGGGGGGACAATGCTTGTTTGTTTGTTTCCTTGTTCTGGTGCAGTTTTCACATGAAAGATGTTCATTTTGCAAAACTCAAAACTGATCACACTTGTAACACTGTCAATCTTTCAAAACCAGATCTCATCCTTTCATTACAATTATATACATTTTCAGTCCATATGATCAGTGTTTCAAAACACAAGATCTTTGTAATGTGAATTAAGAACATTTGATATAATCACCAAAACACAATACATTATTAACATAAAATCCATAAAGTTTGGAACACTGCCTGTCCAGTGTGTCATCAAAAGTTATTGAAGATATGACACAAAAATGAACAGTTTGCAGCCATACAGTAAATGTTCTCACTGTACCATATGACTGAGTCGATAGTTTTGCCCTTTCACGGTCATTTACAATAATTTGTCAATCTCTACCATGGTAAGATGTTCTGTAAAATGCTGTGTTTGATGCCATCTGTCTCCCTCCTTCAGACATGTCTCTGATCAATCTGACTGACACATATTTATTGACTGTACTCTATCTTGCTCTATGTATATTTATCAAAACTCCCTCTCTGTCTCTCTGTCTCTCTCTCTCTCTGTCTCTCTCTCTCTCTCTCTCTCTCACACACACACACACACACACACACACACACACACACACACACATACACACACACAAGCACACATTTTGAATATTGTGGTTATTATCTGTTTTAAATTGCTTACACTGTAATAATAATCTCTGTCTGCAGAATCTATATCTACAGAAATGAGAAGTTTAATAATCGTATTATGAAAGGCAGTTGCTGTGAATGAAATGTTTGCATAGATGAAACACTTACTTTGAGTTGTGATAAGGATATTGTGTGATTTTGTTCTGTACTGATACTAAGAACATGCTGACATTTTTGAAAAAAGTGTTTTTTTTTAATTTTGAAAAAGAGTTTTGAAAATTTAATTGCTTGTGAAAATTGCACCAAAATGAGGGGGAAAACTGCAAGATGTATGTAACTATCAAGATGTATACTCTCATACTGTCACATGTAGCCAGATTTAAGCATTCTTGAGTAATAAAATTCTTTATTTGTTTCTCAATGTCCCATTTCTCTCAGGAAAGTTCAATAAATAAGAGGTAAGTACAGTTTGGGTATTTAAAGGCATCACACATTCTATTAATGTGGTCAAAAAATTCAAAAGCATTAGTTTAAATGTGCATTATAGCATAATCTCATCTCCTAACTACTTCCTAGTTCTCTCACAACTTCAGAATGAACCATAAATCATGAAAAACAGCAACTGGACTGTAATTAACACAAGCTAGCTGTAGCAGAGAGCAGCTTCATCTTAACAATGAATGAGCTCTAAAATCAGCGTGAATCATCAGCCTGCAGGTGATCATACATATTCTCACTCACAAATTTAATAAGCGCCACAATTACCGTACAACACCATAGCAGTAATGGAGACTGTGAAGTAGATATACATGGTTTGTGGTCGTGTATCACTGTATTCTATGTAATGAATAAAATGTTTCATAAATTATGCTTCTGTAAATGCTGTAATTAGTGTAATTAGAAATGAGTGTATATTCTCTGTTGTTAGTCATTAGGATTTATTTTAGCACTGGTAATTATTTTAAGGTTCTATTGCCATTTTAATAATAAAAAAATAATATATATGTCAGAGAGTCACAGTCACTGTCACCGCCATCATTGGCAATCACCAGTACCTGACTCTGTTGCACTTACCTGTGATATACTTACCTTGCTGTTTCCTAGAACCTCTCCTGCGATCCTCCAGTGTTGTTCCCTGTTCCCCTGGACTCCCCATCTCCACGTATCCTGTGAAAGAGACTCTGATCAATTCCCAGCCGTGTCACTCTGGATTGGAAATCACTACAAGTCACTCACCTGTTCCTTGCACCTCTCCATTTGCATTCCATCAATAAATCCACTGTTTTGCTACCTGTTTCTCCTGGCTCTGTTTGTGACAATATAGTTCATAGCTTGCTTATTCTTTTTTTTTTTTTTTATAAGTTCAGTCTTTAGTAGTTTGCTGCTTGTTGCAGCTGCATTCCATGCACCATGATAATAAAACAGTTGTAAAAACTCCTGTTGACTTTGGAAATCTATGCTTCTCCTCTTTTGAAAAGCACAGGCAGCTGCCACTGCTGTGTGCCCACTGTTTGTTTAGAGGCAAATCCTCATATGCGCCTACTTGGAGTATGTTTACATAGTACATCAAACATTTCAAGCAAGATTCAAAGGATCTGGGAAAAATATCCATACAGGCAGCATTCAAATGATACCAAATGATACCAAAAACACTTTATTTTAAGGGCCAATTCTTACTATTAACTAGTTGCTTATTAGCATGCATACTAGCATTTTGGCTGTTTATTAGTACTTTTAAAGCACATATTAATGCCTTATTCTGCATGAGCACATTTTAGATCCATTAACCCTACTCCATACCTAAACTTAACAACTACCTTGCTAACTATTAATAAGCAGCAAATTAGGAGTTTTATAAGGCAAAAATCATAGTTAATAGATAGTTAATAGTGTGAATTGGCTCCCAAACGAAAGTATGACCAAAACGTCTTCAGAAACAAAGATGTCATGTTTAGGATCTGATGTATTTATGGTGCTATACTACAGTTATAATCTATTCATTGAGCTTTAATTACTAATCTTGAAGTAAACTACTGACATCCCAGTATACAGATGTACTATACAATTATATAATATTTAATAATTAATAATTACATCAATACAAAAACTTTTTTTATGTTTTAAAGAAACATCTACCAAGGTTGCATTTAAAAGATAGAAAATCAGCAATATTCTAAAATATTATTACAATTTAAAAGGCCTGTTTTGTATTTTAACGTATTTTACATTTTTTAATCCCTAAATAAGATGCATTCACATTATCCTTCAGAAATCTTTCTAATATTGTGATTTGGTGCTCAGTTTTTACCAGTAATAGTTTATAATAACTGAGCAACAAATCACAATATTAGAATGCTTTATGAAATAAATAAAGGAATAAATTACACTTCAAAATATATTAAAATACAAACCAGTTCTTTTAAATTGTAATAATATTTTAAAATATTGTACAATACTGTTTTACTGTATTTTTGATCAAATAAATTTAGCCTTGGTGAACATAAGAACCTTATTTCAAAGATATTACAAATCTTATTTTTTTTCTAAACTTCTAAATCATACAGAATTATCATTTTTGAAAATCAAAAATAGCAGAAAATTTTGTGTGATGGGTAGGTTTAGGGGATAGAAAATATAAAACAATTACATCATTACACCCCCATAAAACATGGAAACCCAGTGTGTGTGTGTGTGTGTGTGTTTTTGGGGAGGGGGGTGTACTTTGATTATGTTGTATGTGAATATCCACACGGCATTTCTCATTGGTGTCCACTGTTTATTACAACTTATTTAAAAATAAATAAATAAATGAAAAATAAATAAGAAAGCATCTCTTCATTTTCCAAGTTTCTTTTAAGTTTCAGGACAGTGTCATGAAGGTGTCAGCAGAGGGCTGCCCTCGGACTAGTATAATTAGAATGCTAAAGTTTTAAAATGCAGAATGTATAAACAAACTGGGTGAGTCATCAGTACTGTGATGTGTTTGTACTGTATGCATAAGGTCAGCGTCTGGGCTCTGTGACTTTGGCCTTTCTAATTGAAAGTGTTACAGCAGGTGCAAGCATGGCTGAATTATAATGAGTTGAAACCAGGCTGCGGCGCTTTTGGTGACCCAGAGGGGAAGTCATGGAGGGAGACCTCACTGTGGTGTGATATACAAGTCCTGCCTAGACACCTTGCATAATCAAAAGTGTCAAACTGAACAGACACACACATGCACTCACAAACTTAAAGAGGACTCATTATGTAGCAGTGTGGTGTGTGTAACTCAGACCAGCATGAATGTCCACTCCAAAATTGTGTTTTTTTTTTTTTTGGCCATTTTACCAGGGGAACACCCACACACATAAACACATACTTAGGAGGTGCTATAATTGGACTCTATGAGGCTACAGGGTCTCATACGGAGCAGGGCGATGCTGAAGGTTCAGTCATAATTGCTTTTGGGTCACTTTTTGCTCAGCGATCATGTCTCTTTATTGCTTCAGGCCTATCAGCCTAATGTGATTGATAAAGTCGCTGTGATGTTAACAAATTAGCTTTTTTGTTCCGGCCCTCTCGAGGCTATGGCAGTTAGATAAATAAACATGAAATGGGTAAAAGTGCAATAAACAGATCTTCTTTGTGGTTCACTTTGATGAGGAAGCAGAAAATCTTTCTGAGCGGACTGAAACGGGCTCTCTGTTGCAGTTCAAAATCCTGCCTATATAAAAGCAATTCCGTTTTATCCAGCATATGGGGCTTTTTGAGTCACAGATACTAAGACTGCCAATTTTCCCTGAAATGTTGTCTCAACAGAGTTGTCTGGTGAAATATTTTCATTGAGCAAAGTTGCTGATTTGTTAAGGGACCACCAGCTCCCAACATGCATTGCAGCATGCATAAATTATGCGGTGACTGATTTAAGATAATTGGTTTGGAGTAGTTTGCTGGCTTTATTTATGTTGTGTTTGCTGTCATTATTTATTTGTTGTGTTAAGAACTAATCTTTTTATTTAATGGTGTTTGTTTGTGCCTGTTTACACTTGGCCACATAAATGTGTCTGTAAAATGAATAGAAATCCAATCTTTAATTCCCACACTCTGTAAATTCAACAGAATTCTTTTCAACTATTGCAACAGATAAATGCATTATTTAATTTATCACCAGCTGATGTAAAGATCAAAGACCACGATAGGAGAGAGAGCAGCATCAGCAATGATGAGAGAATTTAGCGTTTTTAATTGAACATGACTATATATATATATATATATATATATATATATATATATATATATATGACTGTATAAAAGCTATAGGCTATATATATATATATTCAAAAATTTAAGTGTTTTAAATTTTGGTGCAATTTGCTCACTGTGACTCTGGTGTATTGGTGGAGTTTTCTCAACAACATCATGGGTAATGTAGTTTTTCACCTGGAATTCCACTGTTAAACAGGATTATTTCAGTTGAAATAATGCAAACTGCATATACCACTAATGAACAAAGCTCACAGTAGGTCTATCTTTTAAGGTTTATAGGCAAGTTACAGTCATTAAGTTGTTTTCCCACGGAGAAAATTACAACCCAGGCTCACTGAAATACGTGCCTCTACATACATTTCTGCAACCCCGTAATTATGTACATTACTGCACGTTTCGTGGCAGTTTCAAAGTGAAATGTCCAGAGAGTGGCGCTAAAACACACATTTAATAAGTGACCGTGGCACGTTTTTATTACGTTGGTACAGGCACGTATGCTGTGTTTTTATTATGCTGATTGAGGTACGTTTTGCGGACATTCAGAATTCAAATATCTGGTGAGTGTCGCTAAAGTTTAATGCTCTATCATGTTGGAAATATCCCCTACACCACACCCAAACCTAAACCTACCCGATAGTGTTAACAACTGCAAAAGTAATATAAAAACGTATTCGCTGATGCAGCCATGCTATTTTAACTTCCTTATGCAGATTTCAGCTGTTTAGTCTAACCGTAGTTTCACGGGGATTCGTACCAGAACTCTTCATAGCCTAAGTGCAACGCCGTATCGCATGAGCTACCGAGTACATCTACTAGACTAGAAAACTCATGCATATGAAGCTGTATATGTGACGACAACGTTCAAAGGTATCAGTTTTCAAATTGTGCAGGATGTTAAAATTGTTTTGAAGTCATAATATAACATTCTGCAACTAATTGTGTGAAAATTAGCCTTTATTAATCAAAAATATACCTGTAAATCATACTTTTGTGTGAAAAGGAATAAAAGTTGTCGGAGTTTTACTGCCTCTAGTGTTCATTTCAACTGGAAACTGCAGCGATTTGTATGTATAGGTACGTTTTTTCAGTTTTGCAGAAATGTATGAAGAGGCACGTATTTTCAATGAGCCTAGGTTGGAAAATTAATGTCAGTTTTACTTTCGCAACCCGACTGTTTTCTGGATCATCAATTCACTGGCATTTACAAATCCTCTCCTGTGGTCGTACTTTTTGAATACTATAAATTCAAACATACTACTCTTTTTCACATGCTGTTTTTCGCCTACTATATAATATGTAGGTAGGCATATTTGGATGCAGCATGTGTGTTGCGCTTCAGTATGCAGTGCCGAATACTGAGTTCCATTTCTGCTATTATGCATGTACTTACTGAAGAGATACTCATCTCAGATGGGTTATATAATCTGTGGAGATGTTTGTTGAAGTAACATGTGTGGCATCTGGCTACTGGTAATACATAATAATCTCAAACCTTTCTTTCTTTCTTTCTTTCAAAAATGCACATATTGCCTTCAACAACCAAATGCATTTACACTTGTCCAGTTGCATCTGGAATTGGTCCCAAACCACCATCTGAAGTGGTTTGCGTGTCTGGATTGCAATCTGTCTCAAATGTGTTTCAGGGAAATTTGTTTATATAATCGGACAGCTATAGTTTTAATTTAAATGACCTGCACTGAAATATGAATTTTCATGACCGTGTCAAGGCCTGGTTATCAAGATGACAGGTGAATTTCAGTTTAGAAGCTTTGATTGTGGGACCAAATTAAAATATATATATATATATATATCATATTAGTCTTTTCACATTTGGTACTATATACATAGTAACAAATGTGGAAAAAAACAAACAAACAAAAAAAAACATATATATATATATATATCCCAGCAGAGACCAGGAGACTTTGTTGTGTGTATATTGTAATTACTGTAAGTTAGCTGTTACTAGTGCCATGCCATCATTCCATAAGAAACAACAGTAGCATTTTTTTTTTTTTAACAGTCCTTAGCCTATATATGTATGCACACTGATATGAAAGATTCTATGGTTAAGTAATAAAAAAGTTAGTTCAGACAATAATTTAAAAAAAGGTAAATTCTATATTAGTACTCAATTCTAGCTTGTAGAAATTAAAGCATAAGTACCAATATAAATTTAAGTAAAACCTATACTCAACTTTTCTGATACTGGTCTTCCCATCATGCACTGGGGCATGAATAATTATTAAGGTTTTTTTTGGCTGTATTCCATCTGTATTTACACAGTTTTATCATTGTTTTTGTTTGTTAGTTTTAGTAACTTGTGATTTTGTTACATCTGGAGTTCATTTTCTACTCAGAATAACACATTCGTACTCAAAAATGATCCACAGAATTCTACCGTCATTGTGTATTGTGTACCAAGTATAGAAAGTCTTTGTGTTTGGGTGAGTGCCACATTACTAAATATGAATATGTTGTATCTACATGGTATCTATTGTATTATTTGCTTAGATGTTTCTGAGTAACACATGATTAAAATCATGGTTTAATTCAGTGCTATATTGAGTAAAATGAAAGTAGTGCCAAGTAAGCTTTGACAAAATAAAAATGACTAAAGTTAAGCCAAGCTAAAGTTACATATTTTCTTTGTTAAATTTACTTAACTTAGGTAAACAGATTTTACTCGACAATAACAGGTAAACTGTACAGAGCAGTAGCAGTAAAATTTACTTAAAATGTGTTAGTGCAAATTGTTACGAAGATTATATCAAGTAAATCCTACACTGTAAAAAATGGTATGAGCTATCTACTTAAATAAATTGTTTAAAAAATTATAAAACATTTTGAGTAGTTTTTAAGGCTTGATTTTTTTTTAATGGAATGTACATGAATAAATCATGTAAAATCTCCTAAATTATTTAACCTGTGGCACAATGAATTTAATATTATTTGTGAAATGAGCTCATTTATTAAGTTGATTCTCAAAAGTCTGTGATTTTGAGTAAGGCCTGTTTGTATTTGACTTTAAGTTATTTTGTACAATTAAATGACTGTATACAGCCCGACAGCTCAAGTAGGAAAATACTTGATAAATACCTGAAAATACTGCACTAGTATTAGCAAAGCTACTGCTTATTGAACAAAGCATCATGCCTCACAGTGTTACTACATGCAGTTACTCATAACCATAAGCTCTACTCTTCTGCACAATGGTAACGACTGAAACTTCAACGTAACAGAAAGTCTTTCAAATGTCAAACATAACTGAACATTAAACATTAACAGATGTTTCCCTTCACTCAAAAATGCATAAAATAGCTCTTAATTTCATTATTTACTCTCCATATTCAGCCATATGCAAAGCATGCTGGGAACTAACAATCACCACTAAAATAAATTGAGCTAATTCTCTTAAAATAAATAGGTAGCCTTCTTTCCTTAATTTTTTCAGTTTAATCAGTTCCTCAATTCAAGCCTCAAAACTGCGCAAGTTTCCTTAAGAAAATGAGGAAAACATATTTCCTTGTTTTATTAGTGAAAAGTTCTCAGTATTTTCTATACAACACTGAAGCACAATTTCTTTAATAAAATATACACACCATTTTTAATCATCACCTTAATTTTAAAAAAAAATTAAAATTACAAGACCCATGATTCATTTTTTACAGTTATTATTTTTTTCAATGTTCTATATACTTAATTTATTAATTAGGTCCTAACCCTGAACCTAAGCCTTAACTTAACATAATAATTGCTTTAATCATTGCCTTAATAACACTGACGTTTAGGATCATTTTGACTGTTTAATTGAAAGCATGATTTGTGTTGCTTTTTGATAAAGAAGTTACATTTATTTGTAAAGCGCTTTATACAATACAAATTGTTTCAAAGCAGCTTTGTTGCAAAATTAATCAATTATGAAATGACTTCAATTCCAGCTGTAAAGCAGCTCTACAGAAGACAATTGTCATTTTTAAGCTCAATTTAGTTCAATGTTGATTTAGTTAATTGACAGTGTCAATATTGCAAAGTCCAATTACGAACTAAATTTGATTCACCTATAAAAGCAGCTCTACAGAAGACAACAATGTCTTTATTTAGCTAAATTTAGTTCGGTGTTCATTCAGTTTAGTTCAGTAACTGTATCAGTATTGCAGAGACTGTCAATTCTGAAATGAAGAAGTGCATGTAATTGTACTGAATGTGCACTTGTAGTGTATTAAAAACAGTACTTGAAGATAATATAAATGAAATAAAAAGCCACATAATTGTAGTCAAAGATACACCTTCACGACTATGTTTCATAGCACGCTTATCTCCAATTATGCCAAACTTATCTCAGATTGTACAAATTAAAAGTTTTATTTTAAAGTACATTTTAAATCACAATGTTTTTAAAGAAGTAGACTTATTTTGATGTTTTGACTAACATAGTAAAGCACAAATAAAGTACTTTAACTATAAAAGTTATTTGTATAAAATGTACTATATATATATTTATATATGTATATGTAAGGTCTGTTTTGGGGTTTGTTTCATGTTCTTGTTTTCATGTCTTTTATTTTGAAGTTTAGTTATGGTTCCTGTCTGTGTCATGCTTCCCTTGCCCTCATGTATTCCTGCTATTGGTTCCCTTGTTCAATGTGTCATGTTCTGATTGGTTGTCCAGGTCATGTGTCTTGT
>JAFVLL020001737.1:0-64463 GCA_021397915.2 Tor tambroides
TGATGTAACTCAGTTACTAACTCAGTTACTATTTGTGAGAAGTAACTAGTAACTATAACTAATTACTTTTTTAAAGTAACGTGCCCAACACTGCAAACAGCAACATTACACAATAACTAAAGTTTTAAAAAGTCAAATCCTTAATTTCTTTTCAACTGAAGATGAAAATACATGAACATCTTGGAAGACATAAATTATTAGGAAACTTTGGAAGTGAACTCATTGTTTAAAATAATATGATACAGTCTTCATGACTGCACATGCAAGTCATTCTTGTGAGATGTAGAAAAAGCTGCAAAACATGGTGTCAAAAAAATTTGCATAGACCAGGAATTTAAAAATAGCACAGAGGAATGTGACTTGCATGAACAGCTGTAACATCTACAGTGTGCCAAAATGCCTTGCACAGTATTTTTGCTTCTCTTGGTTAATATTTGTTAACATTTGAAATTGATATAATCTAAATGTCTCCCCAGACCACCACGTTTCCATCTGAAGTGAAGGGTCTGACGATGAGAATTCGTACGGTTTTGATGGCCACTGCTCAGATGCGTGAGCACGAAAAAGACCCAGAAATGCTGCTCGACCTTCAGTACAGTCTCGCCCGATCATACGCCAGCACACCAGAGCTCAGGCGCACCTGGCTGGACAGCATGGCACGAGCACACAGCAAGAATGGAGACTTTTCTGAGGTATGTTATTTTGTGCATGTGATGCAGTGTTGTTTTGTTGGTCCAGGTGCATTGGAAAGGCTCCATGTTAACTTGTTTTGGCCTCAACCCATTCTGCATGGATGAAATTAGATGCTTGCTCAGTCATGATGCCTGTAGGCCATTTTTAAGCCTCACCTCACCCTGAAGCTGTAAGTATACACTGAATGTCATTCTGCACACGGTCTGCAGATCATATCATCTGCTTTACGGTGGAAATTTCAGAGGAAACACAATGTTTGTTTTCAGGTGTTTATCATAATATATCGTACATTGTTTCATTCAGTTTTCAATTTTATTACCAATAAATTTGCATCGGTTAATATAAACACCAAATGCCAGTTCTTTTTTAACCGTCAGCTTCCAGACTTGATGTAAACATCTTTTCTGGTACAATCTATTTGATCTATTGATACATTTTAAAAAATACATTTCATTTAATATTTTACTTTTATAAAAGGCATTAAAAAGGCTGCTGTAGGGCAAAGTTTAGTTTAAGTTTTTTAACACTCGTTCAGCTAAATTTAGGTCTATGGACAGGTAGAAACTTACAAGGGCACAATGTATTTGGTCAGACTTTAGTAATTTATTAGGCATTATGCACATACATCGTCTTCTGATGCATTTGATAAAACTGAAGTATTTTCACCTTTCCTCATTTTTGTTTTGAACTGCCTGTTTGGGGATTTCAGTTGCATCACGTAAATCGGTTATATTTTATGGCCATAGTTAATGACATGCAACCCTCTGGAAACCACCTCCTGGTAGTAACGTTTAGGTTATCCTTTAAACAATCTTTGTAATTGCAGCTGTCACGGCTTTTGCCTGACTGAACACAGGTCAAGTCTTGATCATTTAACAACAGTTCACAAGAGACGTTCAGTGCTGTTTAACTTTTTCTGTTTACATGATTTATGAATTATTTAATAATTGGGCTTAATCTGTTCCGTACTCTTCTGATATGTTTAGGTTAGCAGCAGTGTTTGAGTCTTCATGTAAATATATCCCCCACAGAATGAAAAACAGGAACTGAATCGGAGTAAAGGTCACTTCCTTGCCAGCATTCTCTAATATTTTTATTTTAGTCGCGTACAGGGAATACATCCAACAATGGAAAAGATTATATAACAGTAGTTCCTTGTGCAGTGGATGCCCTAAATCATATAAATGGGCATAGTTAAGGGAATAGATTGCCAAAAATGTAAATTTACTCACCCTCAGGCCATCCAAAATGTAGATGAGTTTGTTTCTTGATCAGAGCAGATTTGGGGAAATTTAGCATTACATGACTTGCTCACCGATGGATCCTTTTGCAGTGAATGGGTGCCGTCAGAATGAGAGCTGATAAAAACATTGCAATAATCCACAAGTAATACACATGACTCCAGTCCATCAGTTATCGTCTTGTGAATGTGAAGCTGCGTGTTTGTAAGAAACAAATCCATCATTAAGGCACTTTACCTTTTTTGATTTCATTTTTGGCGAAAATATTAGTCAAATATGTTTAAAATGTGTTGGATGAGTTTCTTACCAACGTGCAGCTTTTTGTTTCACAAGACGTTAACTGATGGACTGGAGTCATGTGGATTATTGTGATGTTTTTATCAGCTGTTTGGACTCTCATTCTGACGGCACCCATTCACTGCAGAGGATCCATTGGTGAACAAGTAATGTAATGCTAAATTTCTCCAAATCTGTTCCTGTGAAAAACCAACTCATCTATATCTTGGATGGCCTGAGGGCGAGAACATTTTCAGCAAGTTTTCATTTTTGATTGGACTATACCTCTAAATCAGTTGACATAGATAAGCTTAAGTTCAGTTCATCGTGTATGTGGTTTGTTTTATTAGTGATGTGAACATTATTTTCTCTGCTCTTGTGTTTTCACAGGCTGCTATGTGTAATGTTCATGTTGCTGCATTGGTGGCAGAGTATTTGCACAGGAAAAGTAAGTTGGCAAAGGTTTCTTTACTTTCAACAAAGGTTTCATGTTCATTTATTTGGCTAAAATCATTCTTCCTTAGATTGTGTCCTAAAAATCAGATGTAACTATTTTACACTGACTGAAAATTTAAATCAGAATGCATGTCTGACCTCATATTACAATGATACGTTTATTCTTACTACATTTTTTAAATATATTTATATGTGTATATATATAAATGAACAACACAAAAACAATAAATACCTGTGGCTCATGTAATTTCCCTCATTTTCCTCATGCAAATACTGGTCCTGCTCAGGACAAACACTTTACTATCCTAGTCCTAATTTGTGGTGCACAATGCAAATGGAAATGCAAAGTCTCAAACAATGTGTCTGAAGTATCGTGGATAGCATTTTAAACCTGTTTAAACCTGTTATGTTTCTCAGAAGTCATGTGTTGGTAACAGTGATGCAGTTATTTTATAATCCTAATCATCAGCTTTTCATCAGTAATCTTTAAGAATGCAATAGCTTGTGTACCGTGGTCCCAAACTGTAGTTACACACACTATAAAAAAGCGTGGTAAGATAAAAATGTGTTAATGTCAGACCTTCTTTGACGTCTTTATTTTAATGAAGCATGGCACAAGCACAACAATTCACAATTTTATTAGGTTTCAATGATAAACCAAGACATACACTGTCTGTAGTTGTACTGTCTTGTACTTTTGATTCATAGGTGTTGAACACAGTATTAAAAGTTTTTGCTAGTCTTAATATAGTGGCATATATTCTGTTATCTTATTGTTTCAGAGCTGTTCCCGAGTGGACTGGCAGCTTTTAAGAAAATCACCCAGAACGTCGATGAAGAAGGAGCTATGAAAGAAGATGTAGGGATGCAAGACGTGTACTACACTGAGGTAAACAACGCCGACAGATCGAACCCATAAAAGACCGTACCAGGAATATGTTTGACAAACAAGTCAAAAGATGCATTTGTGAAACAGTTGTACTTGTGTGACAGGATGTCCTGGT
Source organism: Tor tambroides (assembly GCA_021397915.2). Lineage (NCBI taxonomy): Eukaryota > Metazoa > Chordata > Actinopteri > Cypriniformes > Cyprinidae > Tor > Tor tambroides. The sequence goes on from JAFVLL020001737.1 coordinate 3,671, forward strand.
TGAGCAGTTGGAGGTGTGTGTGGAGGGTCTATGGAAAGCTGAGAGGTTTGAGCTCATAACACACATTGCGAGACTCATCATTCCAGTTTACGAGAAGCGGCACGAGTTTGAGGTGAGAAACGATGCTGTGCAGATTGAAGAAATGTGCTCATTTTCCTTTGGCAAGTGCTAGTTGCCCAATTCTTTTCTTCCACAATGCAGTGACTTTGTGGCACCTGTGGTTTTTTGTACCAGACTGAAGCTCCTTACGCAATAACCAAACTCTTAGAAAGCATAAGCACACATTGACCAGGTGTGAAAGGAATAAAGTAGCACAGTCAGGCAGCGAGGGCATTATCATTATGAACACAACCTTGATCTGTTTCACTTTCACTTCTCAGTTAATGTGGAAAAATTATGAGTGTGATTTTTGAATGAAGTATGAAAAAATCCCCTACATATCTAGGGACCAGAATATCATAGATACTTAAAAGTATTATTTTAGTACTCTTTATATACTTTTATAGTATTTATTAACATTTTAAAATTGTTTTAAATTTAAAATTATATTGAAAATATATTTTTTTGTAATTTTATGTACTTTTGTCATTTTTTAAATATTTATATTTAGCCTTAATTTATTTTTTATTTCAGCTGTAGTCATTTTAGTACTGCAACTTAAACAGATTTAAGTTTTAGATTTAAACATTTGTAATTTTCATTTATTTTAGTTTTACCATTTTACTTTTTAGCTTTAGTTAATGATAACAGCACTGCATGCTAGTAAGCACAACACAACAACCTTATAGCAATGACTTGGCAAACCCTTGCTAGCATAAACCACACATTTTGTAACTGTAAGAATCCTTCTGTGAAGTGATTAAGAGACATCATCCTCTGCCTTCTATAGCCACTGTTTGGAAAGCCATTCATAAACAAACTCTTCTACATGGAAACTTTACCACAGTGCCAGCGCTATCATGAGAATTTTGATCCTTCCAGAAGTCTGTCCTTTGTTTAAAACCGTTTCCACCAACAGACACGCATGCAAATCATAGACTTGGATGCACCATCTTGAGTGGTTTCACTCAATTAAATAACAACAAAAGTGTGTGATAGTTATTGCATGGCTTTTTATGGAATTTCTTTAAATGAAATTTCTTTAAATGCTAGCAAAGGTGAACAAATAAGAAAACCTGTTTCTTTTGTGCTTTTGCCTTGTGCGAATAAATTAGCAACTTCCTAGTCATTATTTAAACTGGTTTTAATTGACATTTTTTGTATTTAATTATATTTCATTTGATTTTCCATATCAATTTTTTGAATGAGCTAACCCATAAATGTTATTATAATATTGACAGTTTGTTGACATTTTATTCCCCAAGTAATTTCCATAGCTTTGTCTTTCGATGTTTGAATAAATGGCACCACAGAGTCAGACAGGATGATTTATTCAAAAATAAGTGTCATAAAAGAACACTCATGTTTTTTTTTTTTTAACCAAAGCCAGTTTACTCTACACTAATAAAGAGTCAGTTCTGAGGAAAACTGTTTGCAAGAAAATTTAGGATATGTATCTCTGCTAACAGTGACACCCTTATTAAAGTTAAGCATACTTATTGAAGTTTACATACTTTAAAGTTGACATACAGTTGCAGACTTTGTCTAGTGGTTAGTGGTTAGTTCACTCATCATATCTGACTTGTCATTTCCTGCTCTTGTTCCTAGTCCTTTCTTATTCATCTCTTTTTATGTTAAAAACGTGTTAAATCTGTTAAATTTGACACTTTTCACAATTCATATTAAGCAAGCCAAAGATGATAGATTCAAGCGAAAAAGCCATAAAGAAATGAAAACTTTTTACAGCACAGATGTAAACGTCAATGCATGACAAAGACATGCTAGCAGTTCAAACATCTCACGTACTCCCTCAGATAACTCTCTCTCTTTCTCCTGTAGAAACTGAGGCGATTGTATGACACACTGCAGCGAGCTTATGCGAAGATATTAGAGGTGATGCAGTCTGGCCGACGTCTGCTGGGGACTTACTTTAGAGTTGCCTTTTATGGGCAGGTGGGTTCAAACGATAACATACCACACGAGACTGCATGCTCAGCTTTGTCTTGCTTTTAGTCACCACTTCCCAAAATGACTCTGTGTAAGATATTGATATTATGTTTCTGTTGCATGACTGTTACTGTACATGAGATATCAGTGTCTAGACATTGTCAGGCTTTGAGATGAATCTATTTGGGTTCATAAAATGATGGCAAAAATATGTTTTGAGAAGAAAGCGAGTGTCACATCAAGCATATTTTTACACTGCTGTGCTGTTCAAAAAATTGTGGTAGGGGAGCTTTTTAATGTTTTTTTGAAAGATGTCTGCATTTATTTGATCAAAAATACAGTAGACAGTATTAAGAAATATTACAATTTAAAAGAACTGTTTTCTATTGTAATGTAAATTAAAATGTAATTTTTTTCTGTGATGGCTTCAGTGTCACATGATCCTTCAGAAATCAGTCTAATATGCTGATTTGCTGCTCAAGAAACATTTCTTATCAGTCTTGAAAACAGTTTTGCTGCTTAATATTTTTGTGGAAACAAATAGAAATAGAAATTTAAAATACGATTTGTTCATTTTGTATTTTGATTTATTTATTTTTGGATCTCAGGGCTTCTTTGAAGAAGAGGACGGAAAAGAATACATCTACAAAGAGCCAAAGCTCACAGTTCTGCCTGAAATTTCCCTTCGTCTCATAAGTCTCTACGGAGAAAAGTTTGGAGCAGAGAATGTCAAAATCATCCAAGACTCCAACAAAGTAAGAAATCATAACATTTCTGTTTAACTGTCCAGCTTCCTGTATTGCGCTGAAATGAACGTGAAGAGCAGCTCATCTGAGTCATCGTTCAGGAAAGACTTGTTTATGTTAAGAACAAACAAACATCTAGCTTGCAGTCTTTGCATGTTTTTGAGTAATTCAATTCAAAACTACTAAGCATTATCATTATATGAAATATTTTTTTCTTTCCAAGTTTCATAGTGAACTCTACCATCTCACTTTCTTTAAATAAAAGAAACCACACACAACACACACAAACTTGCTTATCTTACCCACAGGTTAACCAGAAAGATCTAGACCCAAAGTTTGCCTACATTCAGGTGACATTTGTCAAGCCCTACTTTGATGAGAAAGAACTGGCAGAGAGGAAGACAGACTTTGAGAAGTGCCACAACATCCAGCGTTTTGTCTTCGAGACTCCATTCACACTAACAGGAAAGAAACAAGGAGGGATTGAGGAACAGTGCAAGCGCCGAACGATACTTACCAGTAAGTATGCAGACAGCAGAAGATCTGGCATCGCTCCCAGTACGTCATTTGAGATCTGAATCATTTTTGTAACTCGTACATCAACTCTGGTTTGTGTACACGTCCACTTCACCTTTCAGTGCTTAAAGGAATAGTTCACCAAAAAATTAAACTTTGCTGAAAATGTACTTATCTTCGGGCCATCCAAGATATAGATGAGTTTCTTTCTTCATCAGAACAGATTTGGAGAAATTTAGCATTGCATCCCTTGCTCACCAATGGATTCTCTGCAGTGAATGGGTGCTGTCAGAATGAGAGTCCAAACAGCTGATAAAAACATCACAATAATCCACATGACTCAAGTCCATCAGTTAATGCATTGTGAACTGAAAAGATGCATGTTTGTAGAAAACAAATTCATCATTAAGCTGTTTTTAACTTCAAACCAAAATATGAGTCCATAATCCATAATAATACTTCCTTCAGTGAAAGACTTCATTCTCTCTTGTCCTCTCATATCAAAAACCTCTAACATTGTTATACTCATAATATCCTCATAATTGTTTAGAACAGTCATAGTTTGCTTGTAAACAGTGCTTGACCTGTGCCTATTTCTCTCCTGATTCAAATGAGATTTCCAGTGGAGAAAGCAATATTATGGGTACAGGATGGGCAACAGTTTAAACTTTAAAAAAAAAAAAAGGTGTCAGTGATGGATTTGTTTCTTACAAACAAGCAGCTTTTTGCTTCACAAGACATTAATTGATGGACTGGAGTTGTGTGGATTAACGTACTTTGTTGTAATGTTTTTATCAGCTGTTTAATCTCTCATGCTGATTCTCTAACTGAACAACTAGTCATTAATGACATATTTAAACATATCAGCCTTCGAAGCAGAAACAAAACAGTGCATCTGTTAGTGGTAGTTTAGTCCAAATTGCAAAACTCGGAAGCATTGCTATGGTTACCATTGTGTCAAACATCACAATTTCAGAAGTGGCTTATGTTTCATACACACATGGAATGAGCATTTGTGGTATTCACTCTCACATTTAAATGTGGTTGTCACTCCTGAAAACTTGTGGTGTGTACGTGGCCCTTATCGTGTGAACAGGCGAATGCTTGTTTACATGTTAGTTGCAGCATCCATTTTCATAATCCCTAAAAAAATGTCATGTGTTTAATACTGTATAACATTGGTTTAATAATTGATGAAACTAAGAAAAAGCATTTTCCACCTTCAATGGCAATGACATGTTCCCCATGGGCCAAAACGTGGCTATTCTGCAAACTGGCACGCACATGTGTGACAACTTTTGTGAGCGATCTCAAAATATCACTTAGATAATGACTCTTTTCAGGCGGCTTCTTCAAACAGTCAATATTGACAACAGCAGGTGTGTGGCTAGTAGTGAACCCACTGACTATAATTGACAGTCAATCATAGATGAAAAATTGGATATGCCACTCTCAGATCACTATCTCTGTCTTTTGTTTTGGTGATGTTGTTTCTGCTCAGGATCAAAAGAATATTGTTTTGTTGACTGCGTGCGTGTGTGTGTGTGTGTGTGTGTCTACAGCGGCCAACACATTTCCCTATGTAAAGAAGCGCATCGAGGTAGTGGGAGAAAAGCACTTGGAGCTGAAGCCGATTGATGTAGCAATAGATGAGATGAAAGAGAGGAGCGCTGAACTTACTAAGCTCTGCTCTAATCAGGAGGTTAACATGATCACACTTCAACTCAAACTCCAAGGCTGTGTTAGTGTGCAGGTACTAGTATGCATTACACACTCGGGACCTTTTAGCACACTGCTGTTCAAAACTGTGCGGTTTTTAAAGAAATGAATACTTTCATATAGTGACAGTAAAGAGATGTAGATATTACAAAAGACTGCTATTTCAAATAAATGTTCTTTTGAGCTTTTTACTCATCAAAGAATCCTGAAAAGATCATCGTTTCCACAAAATATTAAACAACTGTTTGCAACTTTGATAATAATAAGAGATGTTTTGAGCAGCAGATCAGTATATTAGACTGATCTCTGAAAGATCATGTGACAATGAAGACTGGAGTAATGATGCTGAAAATTCAGCTTTGCATCACAGGAATAAATTATACTGAAATTTGTAATATTATTTCACAGTATTACAGTTTTTACTGTATTTTTGATCAAGTAACGCAATAAATGCATCAATATCATGATCTACAGAATAATGTTTAGTGACTCAGAATAAAAATAACAAGCAAAGCATAATTTAAACAACATTTCTCCTTACTGTAATGCAAGAAATCTCATTCTCATAAATGTACTATGAAAAACTATTAATAATAATGATTTATCATCTACAATATGTTTCTAAATAAGGGTAGTGTGTGTTTAAACTGGTTTAAATTAAAGTATAAATAAACATTTCATTACAGTTTTTTAAACCGTAATATTGTCACTTTTGAGTTTTTCTTTAACTTTTTACAATATGATTGTCAAATGATTGTAATGCCATGGGGCTTTTTTTTTTTATTAAATCAGCTTTTCCCCAACATTATAGTAAACAAAATTAGTTGTTTTTACGTTATGCCTCTACAATGAACAGGTTATTTTGATTTTTTTTTTTTTCTTCAGTCTTGGCTCCAGTGATTTAAAGACACGCACATGTTGACTGACACAATGTCAATAAAGGCAATTACATGCAAGCCAAATTTCCCCTCATGCAAAACAAAATTCCTGTTAACCTGAAAAACTGTTTTTTGTTTGTTTTTTTGCATTTTCGTTTTAATATGACCACATTTTGAGTGAATCAAAATATTCTTGTGCATTGTAAACACAGTCGCTGAAAAGTCTTTTCATTGGTAGTGATTTGCAGGCAATCATTTCATGCATCTTGTACTGTTTTTGGGCTTCTAGGTGAACGCGGGACCTATGGCCTATGCCCGAGCTTTTCTGGATGAATCCAAATCTGGTCAATCCAGTAAAAAGGTTAAGGATCTCAAGGAAATATTCAGGTATGTGGTGTTCAGGTACGCAGGTATTGCTTTCGCAGTTTGCTGAACTTAGAAAGAGAACAGAACCTATGTGGCTACATAACCAGGAAAGGCATGGTTTGGTAAAACAACAGTTACAAGGAACCTTGCCAACACATGTAGAGATATATGGTTTCTAAAGTAAGATATATATGTGAACGATCTATACAAATAATATCTGTAATTCTCTTATCAGTGAGCATAATATTATTTTGGTTTGTTTTCTGTGAGATTTTCTACTTTTGTCTGTTTATAAAACACAGTTGGCTCATCTGGTAAAGTCTTTAAGCGTTCTTCTTGAGAACTTTAATTTCAAGAGAATAGTAATTCTACTAAAAATAGCTGAAGTGAGCCATGTTCAGGAAGCAACCAACTGCAGTCCCTGTTTATTCAACAGCATGTACCAACATGCCATGCTGCAGGAACGTATTGGTTATCATACCAAGGCATCTTATTCTTGTAAATGGTATTTGCGTTTACAGCACTTGCAGTGACATTTATATGACAGGTTTACTTTCTGTACTTTGTTTTTTTTAATAAACACATGTGCATTTTCCACCCTGTAAAATTGTCAACCTAAATCAAACAAATCTTTGCATTTAACTATTAGCTACACATAACATGCCAGCATGCTAAAACTAATTATATGAACACACACTATAAAAATCTCTGTTTTTGCTACTTTTTATTATTTATATTATTACATTGTTTCTGTTATGCTCAATTGTTTGGTTATATGTGTCGCAGGCAATTTGTCAATGCATGCAGCATGGCTCTGGACATTAACGAGAGACTCATTAAGGAGGATCAGTATGAGTATCATGAGGGACTAAAGGCTAACTTCAAAAGCATGGTGAAAGAACTTTCTGATATCATCCACGAGCAGGTATGTTTGATTGCTCATTTATAGTTCTTAGTTCTTGTTCTTCTTTCTGCTTCTATAAAATAAATGTCTGCAATTAATTCAGCCCCAGGGTTATTGTAGTGAACTAAACCCAAAAGCATAAAAGAATATTTGTTAATTGAAATCAACTCGAACTGAAATATTTTTTTCAGCAACATTTGGTTAGAATTAGTTTTCATTATTCTTGATGTTCTAAATGAACTAGCTAAAATAAAAATGAATGACGATTATGCAGTTAAAAACAAAAAAGCCAAAAACACAACAAAAATACTCAAATTTGAACTCAAAAGAAATGAAAACAGAAAATCGAGAAATAAACAATGATTCAAAATAGCAATAAAAAAGTACCTAAAATACTTCTACAATAACCCTGAGATAACTAACTAAAATAACCCTGTTCAGCCCAAACTGCTCAACATACAGACTCCATTCAACTGCTTTCTAGATCATTTGGTGTTTTATCTGTTTTTTGTGTTTGTTGAAACTTTAGATCAACTTTATGATTTAAAAGCCGCTTTTCATTTGATTCTCAGACTGAAGTACACGTCATTGTGCCACTTCTCATGAAAATGTTGACCTATCATGATTTTGTTCCTCATTTTTTGTTTCGGTGCCTTCGGTAAACCCCAGAAATGTATTGCCACACTAAGTTAAGAAGTTATTTGACTAAAAATAACTTGACTTAAAGTTAAAATATTGACTAAAAACACTTTTACTTCCTGGTGATGTGTGAAAATCTGAAAGATTGTCTTTTCTCTTTGATTGGTTTCACTCTTTTAATTAATGTCCGATTTCATCTGCACTGTGATGCACTTCCTCATCTTTCACATATTAATGGCAGTTTTTGCTAGCATTTGTTTGCTTGCCGAGTTTTAACTTTGGACCCTGTGTGGTGGTTTTGCTGGTTTTTGTGGTTGCAGTAAGTTTGCAGCAATTACAGAATGAATTAGGATAAATCGGTCTATTCTCTTGTCCACGCAGACTCCAGGAAATGGGCTAACTGGCCATTTCCCTCAGTAAACAAACCAAAAACCAAATTTTCTGTGTGTGTCCACTGGTTTAGAAGATGTTTTTTAAAACCTTCATGGTTTTGAGCTTGAAGGCAGTGATTGGCAGACTGGTTTGTTAGGCTGGTACAGTGAAAGGGAAGCAGGTTTGTTCTGGTTTGTCTTGCACACTCAGTTGTCCCAGAGAGATTGTGTTCTGGGATGACACTTGACTTGAAGAGTCTGAGAGTGAAAGATTCAAAATACTTTTCACTTTCGTGTTGTTTTTGTGTACTGCAAATAACTGTTTTTCTCTGTTTTACCCTTGCGAGTTGACACTTGTCTTAAAGACTGGTAAAAATGGAAATGCAGATTTCCATGGTTTCAAAATGAATGATAATTTAGTGTGAATAATTGACATCTACAGCAAAGGCCTTTGTTATTATGACTATTTACTGATTTACTCATCTGCCACGGTGATATTTTAAAATGACCTTTATTTGGGGCCTTGCAATATATGCTTTGATTTCCTTAACATTGTATAGAATTGATTTAAAATGTAACTTATTTAATAAAATTGAATTCATTGACAACTGTACTTTTTTTTTTTTTTGTGCACATCATGGCCTTATCAAAACATCAGTGCACTTTGCTGGTTTTCTTTAGAAGCACAAAGCCCCAGATCTTTGCTTTCCAAAACTTGACTAAGGACCGGTTTCACAAGTTCCAATTAATTATTTGCCATCACATTTTTTAAGTCTCCTTTTACAGTTTAATCCAAAGAACAGTCATATTATGTCTAAAACACAAAAAAACATCGTAATCATGGTTCTTGAGCATCGATGAATGTATTAAATTCAGACTGAACACTGTAAAACCTAGGTTAGCCGAACAACTAGCTTAGTTAAAAAAAAAAAAAAAAAACAGCAGTTGCATTTGTCTTTTTCCATAGAAGTGTGTTAAGTTAATCTGATTTTAGTCTTCTTGATGAGTGAACTTAACTTTTTGGTGAAGTTAACAAGAAGTACGTTGGCTAGAATTAGCTTAAAACTATTTAAATGATTTTAGTTTGACAGTTGTACTGTAAAAACAGTTTAAAGGCACAGTATTAATTCTATTCACATCATACAATACAATATATGTGACCCCTGACCACAAAACCAGTCTTAAGTCGCTGGGGTATATTTGTAGCAATGGCCAACAATACATTGTATGGGTCAAAATGATCGATTTTTCTTTTATGCCAAAAATCATCAGGATATTAAGTAAAGATCATGTTCCATGAAGATATTTTGTAAATTTCCTACTGTAAATATATCAAAACTCAATTTTTGATTAGTAATATGCATTGCTAAGGACAATTTTCTCAATATTTTGAGTTTTTTGCACCCTCAGATTCCAGATTTTCAAATAGTTGTATCTCGGCCAAATATCATCCTATCCTAACAAACCATATATCAATGGAAAGCTTATTTATCCAGCTTTCATGTGATGTATAAATACCAATTTTTTATGCACAGGCAGTTCTCGTCTCCTGTATGTGAATGTACTTTGTCTCACACATATCACCATCGAATTATTTTAAATACATGCCAGAGCTCTTGGAAACAGCTGTACTTTCAGCACAGCAGTCATCTTCTGTCAGGACAGGATATATTTCTATTAAGACATTTGGTAATATAGTAGATCAGTTCCTCTTTACAACAGAATTACAGCAAGCGAGTGTTTGCCTGTGTAACTACAACTTAATGTGGCATCATGATTATTAAAAACTGAACTACTACTGGAAGTGAGAATGTGGTAATTTGTTTCAAAATGTGTAGGTCACTGGTTAAAACAAGTACTTGGGTGTTTAAACTAAATGAATCAGTTGAAAAGTGCTATTTTTCTTCTCTTTGTTTGAGGTGTTATTGTGAATATAATGCTGTCCTGCTTCTTCTGCTTCTAATGTGTCTCTGTTTTTCTTCATTATGCTGCCATGTCCTATAGATTGAGTTCTAGGTAACCGCTTTTGTTGAAGTATTTGTCTCCTTTTAAACGTGTGCATGCATAATAAATATTTATCCTATGAATATATCCTGTAATTGTACGTGTGTGAGTGAGTGAGATCATGTTAGCAGCTAATAACATGACTTCAAATCTCCCACTTCATTTCGAAATCCTCATCTTGTTTTCATCTGCCGCCCCCCAGATCTTTCAGGAGGATATGATGCGTTCCCTGCTGCAGAACTCTCTCCATGTGTTTCGTGCTATCAGTGGAACCTCTACTGACCTGAGCTAGAACCTGATGGACAATCAGCTCTCCTCGCACCTGAATGTACAAATCAAGATTCTAGGCCTTCAGCAAGCATCTCTTCCCGCTACAAGAATCTCAGTGTTTTCCGTGCCATGTTTTTACTTGTTGTGTACAGCGAGTTTGTGTAAATATTGCTTTTACAATTCATTTTAACGGCTACATGAAGTCAAAATCGACCCTGTTTACTTTCTTAATGCACATTCCTGGCCTTATCATGTTTGCTATCGATGTTCCTTTCAGGCTCACATCACCAAGCCACCTTGTTTTTCAACTCTCACTCTCTTAGACTCTTACCATTATGGAAACCTATTTCTACCACATAAGAAAAACGTCTTGGTTTCGTATATCATATTTAAATATCATAAAAAGTCAATTATATTATCTCATTATGATGAGATAGTCAATTAATAGTCAATTATGACATGAAAAGTTGAAATTCTGACATTAAAAAGTCATTATTATGAGATAAAAGTAAAAATGGACTGATATCAGTTATGATGAAACTGACATAAGTTGAATTATGACAGTTGTAATTATGAAAGAAAAAGTCAAAATTATATTATCTCGTAGTCAGTTAATAGTCAATTATGACATGAGTCAGAAATGACAAAAAGTTGAAATTCTGACAAAAAGTCATTATTATGAGATAAATGTAAAAATGGACTGATATCAGTTATGATGAAACTGACTGACTTAAGTTGAAATTATGACAGTTGTAGTTATGAAAAGAAAAGTCAACATTATGACACAGTCCTAATTTATGTGGTAAAAAGTCATAAATTTCAAGTTTTTGTCATAATTATGATTTTATCTCATAATTATGTGTTAGTATGTTGTAATTTGACTTTTCTTTTTGCATAAATATCATCTTTTCATGTCATTTTTATGATTTACCAATGATTTTTCTTTATTTTGGTGGAAATAGACTTTAATAGACCATATATCCAGTCACCTCTATATGACCACTTTTCATGATCCAATCAATTATTGATGTATAAATTCAAGTCCAGTATTCTTTTTTTTCTTGTATTCTTTAAAAGTAAAATGGGTTACCAATTTTGACTGTACATTTTCTGTGTTATACAATCCATTTTGCATCTCAGCCACACTGTCTCACACTGCAGGGATGCCACTGGAAACAAAACATGCAGTGTACGTTGCTCACCCAATACACCAAAGATCAAATGGACAGTTTATACTATATGCCTACATTTCCATATTAAAGGACTTTTACGTTGACAGTTTTATTTTCTGAAAATGGCAGGTGAACATAAAGCCTAAAACTGAATCATTGTACGAAATGATAAAATTCTCAGTTGTAAAAATAGCATTGCCATGATCACGACAGAGTGCAACAGTGAACAGCCACATTTTCAGAGGCATTGGTTCTGAAAGTATTTTTGCTATTCATTTTCTCTATAGGCAGTATCTTCTGAAAATGACTTGGTTATAAGATATAAACTAAGCCAACTAGCTTTCAAGATGAGTCACATTATTACTTCCATTTGATTCCAAAAAAGTACATGGAAGGTACATTTTGCTTATTTCTCTTATTTTTCAACTCAGAAAACGGTACAATAAAAGTTTGACTTTTTAAATTATTTATACAATTATTGATTTTTTGACATTTCTTTTTTACTGAGCAAAATCATGATTATAATATTCTTTTGCTGACTTTTCCCTTAATTTTGTTTGATGCTTGGTGCAAACTGCATGTTGTGTAGTTTGGGAAAAACATGGTTGTCGGTTTAAGACGTCTTTCTTCCTACTGCCAGCTGCTGAAAAGAAGAATTTAAACTAGCTACTACTGTATGTGGTCAAATCACACCGTCCCTCTTCCCTATTTTCAGTAGTACACATCAGCGTGGTGGTTACTGACTGGTTGCACGTTTGTTGAGACTGAACTAAGATCATTGCATAATTTCTGTCATGAAATTGAACTAAACCATCTGGAGTTGCATTGATGTTATATAAATATGTATATGTAAAGCTTTTTAAGATGAATGCATACCCCATGATGGTAGAGAACAGCTGACTTTATCGTAAGGAATGATATAATTCAGAATGTAACAGCATATTGATATCCAGTTTAAGCAGATTTTTGTGATTCCCGTTGTAAACATTTGTTTTTCGTTGGGCTGGTCCTTAATTAACTACCCATGGATACAGCCAGTACAGCCTATCAATGGCTGATTTATGTTCAAAAATGCTGTTAATACTTATCAGACTTGCTGCACTGAATATGCAAATTGCAAAACAGAGGATATGTAGATTTATATAGGAAATTGTCCATTTGTAAATGTATATGTGTGTGTGACTGAGTGTGTGTGTGCGTGCACACATTGAAACATACAGTATTGACAAAGCAGTATTTGCAAGCAGTTGTCATTGTTAAAATGTCTGCATTGTCTGGTCTAGTAATAAAGTCATCAGCAATGGACACTGAATTTGCTAATAAGAGGATAGTGTGAGGCAAGCTGCCGTTTCCGATGATTAGTTTCATAATTTCCTTCACGTTTTGTCAGCATATGTGTGAATGTTTTTTCCCCTCTGTGGTCTGTAGTTCATAAGATAAAGTGAATATTTCTTAAAAAAAATGTCTTTGGTGATGTTTATTCTCAGCTCTTCTGAAAAGCACTGTTTTCCCAGGACACATCTGCTCTATTGTCCAGACACACACACAAATGGTGGGAAAATACTTGTTAGATAAAAAATGTTAGATAAAATCTGTGACTTGTCTGTAAAACAGGTTTCAGACGTCATTTGATACATTTCTCCAATGAGAATTTACACTAAAAAAAAAAAAGAAGTTGAGCAAACTTAAAAGTTTAAAGCAATCAGGGAACTCAAAAATCTCCTACAAAAATAAGTTAAAACTCAAAAATCTGCTGAAGCTGGTTGCCTTAAATTTTTAAGTTTGCTCAACTGTTTTTATTTTTTTTTTTACATTGTATAACCTCTTCATTAGAAACATTAAAGATGCATTTTTAAAATCCATATCCATATAATTTGTCCAAGGTGGCATTTTACACAATCCGTTTTGTTGCCTGTGGGACACTGGAGATTATTAATATAATATTCATACACTTGTGATATGTATGTAAGGCTTTACTGTGAGTATCTGATCTGACCATAAAACTAGTTTTGGAAGCTTATGACTTAACATGATTTATCCATCATGAGACATGCTTTATATGTCAAAACACAATCTCAAGACAAAATCATGCAATCTGAAGTCATGCTGTTGGAGGCAGGAGTTGCAGTTGTAATATCTGTACTGATTTGTACAAGAATTGTACAAGATTTTTAGGCCTACAAATGTTGTTTATGTCTATAATAAAACAGATGTTGATGACAATAATGAATTATTGTCATGCTGGAAATTATGGTTGTCAATTACTTGTTAATAATTGTTATTAAAGTGTTGATGAATTACTTTTATGTTGTGGTTTAAACCTCATTGATGCAAAGTTTCCAGTTTTAGAAATATAAAATAAATAAATATATTGGCTAACTTCGTATATCATATTAACTGATTGAAATGAATGCCTTTTTCAGTATTTTAATTCTAACAGGAATGTGTTAAAGTGCCAATAAATACAAGTAAGTAAATCTTTATTCCTGTTATTGTCTTTCTGGCATGTGCCAAAAAGATGAAAAAATATACACATATACAATAAAGTAAATATAGGCTACTGTGACTTTAAGGTAGTAGGCCTTATATATTTTGTGGTTCATCAAGGTAAAATGCCTATAAAAAACAAATCTCTTTCTGTGTCAGCTGGTCATGTTAAAGCAATATTAATACATGTTTCACAGAATTATTTACTATATAAGCCTATTTTTCTATTGTGTTTTTGTGTATTGTATGTATTAGGCTATAAATTGTTTGTATATCTTTATTAATTTGTCTTTAGGAATTTGCCATATTTATTTATGTGTTTATTTTTATTTTACAGGTGTTTTTATTTTAATTTTACACTGTATTGTGTTTACAGTTTTTCTCAGTTGATTTGACACTTTTCTCCAATGCAGTGTACTTGTTCTCAAAACAATTAGCACAGCCATCCAAACACAAAAGTACCTTAACCAAACAGTTCAACTTTACTGCAAAATGAAGCACTGCTTTTTTTTCTAGTAATGCATTTATTAAAAGTAAATATTAACATCAAATCTATAGGTGTGTTCTCTATTGATTATAAAACACATTCAGCTGTAGATGCACAAATATGCTAATGAAAATAGCCTACATGTTTATTGTAATTCCTCAACAGGGAGTTTTTTGTTTTATATATATTGTGTATATCTAAACAAAATAAAAATTGTTATCCAGCACCTGCTATCACCCATGAGAAAATAACATTGCGCCTTTAAACTTAAAATCAGTTTGTGCCACCTTTAGCAGCAAGAACTGCAAACAAATTTTTCTGATAACTACAGAAATGTATATCTGTCTATCTATCTATCTATATATATATATATATATATATATAGGACAACTTTGATGACAGGTTTTGATCCACTTCTAATGTTGACTACTGTGTGTGTGTGTGTGTGTATATATATATATATATGTATATATATATATATATGGGTAGTTGACAAATAAAAATTGGACTGTGTCAGCCGCGCCACAAGGATACATTGTTTTCGTTCAGATCAAAGCGTAAACAAACCTAGAAGATGTATCCGTGCTGCGCGGCTGAGAGAACAGTGTACGCAGTTTGCGTTCAGTGGATATTCTCCAAAACGGCGCTACGCTGACGCAGAGGAGACGAATTATTTTTTCTTTGCTTACAAAAAGTATTCTCGTCTCTTCCTTACGGTTGAACCACTGATGGCAGATGGACTATTCTGACGATGTTTTTTATACATTTCTGTGCCTTGATAGTGTTAATTGTTTGGCAGTCAATGGGACAGTCACAAGCCTATCGGTTTTCATCCAAAATAGGCTATCTTAAATTGTGTTCCGAAGACGAACGAAGCTTTTATGGGTTTGGAACGACATGGGGGTAAGTGATTAATGACAAAATTTTCTTTTTGGGGTGGATTAACCCTTTAACATACAAATAACATGAGAAAAATATATATTCATTCTTAGAGTTACAAATAGCATGAGAGAGGTTTATCTTCAATGTTAGAGGTTGTTGTTTTTTTGTTTTTTACATTTTTGCTGTCACACAATACACATTGGTCAACTACCCACACACACACGTGTGTGTTTGCTGTATACATGAATTATCCTGAATTATTGATCTTGCCTTTCATTTACATCTGGAAGAGAATTTCATTGCATTTTATCTACACTACATATTTGCTGCGCTTGCATCATAGGAGAAAAAATGTAAGAAGGTTGAATCCATGCTTGACAAGCTCCTGTCTCAACATCTCCACAGGCCTCTTCCTTTGTGTCTGATGATGTTGTTCTGGACCACCATGTCAACGGTGCTGCTGTTCCATTCAAAATAATCTTGATTGTCCACCTGAATGATCTCAAACTTAAATTCAGAAAAAAGGACATTTGGACTTGTATGGACATTTGGACTAAAATGGACATTTACTGTAAATAACTGAAGATCTCCCAGTAGGACTAAAAATCTGTACTATCAACAATCATAGCACAACACTTCTCTGAGAGGCCATTATTTTTTACATGGTCAATTAGGGTAATTCTGATTTCATTTGAAATTCATCTTCTCCTCCCACCCTGTTGTCTACTTCCACTCTGTCCATGTCTTCTTACAATTTCTCCTCTTGCTCTTTCCACTCCTCTCCACTCATCTCTTCTCCCTTTCCTTGTCCTCTCCTTTTCTCCCATCTTCCTCTCTGCTCACCTCTATCTACCTGTTCCTCTCTTCTTCTTTTCTCTCATTACACCACTTTCTCTGTGCACTCCACCACCTTGACTTACACCTCTTTCTTTATCGCCCCCCCCCCCCCGCCCCCCGCGCCGCCTTGTTTATTTTATTTCTTTCATTTTTATTTATATTTTATTATTATTAAAGCAATTGTGATAAATGTGTAAACGATTAGGAAAACTGCATTTCCTGTTCTGAGTGTATGATTAACCGAATAGTTATTAGTTTAGGGCCAATCGTTCATTTGATAAAATGACAAATTACGGAGTTTTGTCTGTTGTGTTCGGACAAATGGTACATAGGCTAAATGTTTGTGATTTGTGTAAAACATTTTTTTTTTTTTTTCAGATAGGCTATGTTAAAGTATTGGTTGGTTGTATCAACTATTGTGAAAACATTTGAGAGTTTTGTGCACATTGTTTTGAGATAATTAATGCATGATTTGTAATTTGTATGAAATGAATTAAAACCTGCAATCTGTTTAAGGACAATTACAAAGTATTCAGATCACCGTGTTAAAGGAACACTCCACTTTTTTTGGAAATAGGCTCATTTTACAACTCCCGTAGAGTGAAACAGATGAGTTTTACCGTTTTTGAATCCATTCAGCCGATCTCTGGGGACTACTGAGCTGGGGACTACTTTCAGAGGCTGCGTCATATCATTGCGCCTGCTGCACCCATGGTACGGCAGCAAATTTCCTTGATTATTACGCCGGAATGAGAGTATAGTTCCTAGCCATATCAGCCTAGAAAATCGCAACTTTTCATTTTCCGCTGGTCTTAGTACACGATGTAACTACAGGAGAGTCAAGCTTTAAATAGGAAAAATATTGTAACTCTTTGGTCATTTTTGATCGCGATGCTAATGGTCTAATCTGATTCAATGATCTATGCTAAGCTAAGCTAAAAGTGCTACCGCCAGACCCGGAGATCGGCTGAATGGATTCAA
Organism: Tor tambroides; assembly: GCA_021397915.2. Classification (NCBI taxonomy): domain Eukaryota; kingdom Metazoa; phylum Chordata; class Actinopteri; order Cypriniformes; family Cyprinidae; genus Tor; species Tor tambroides. The sequence goes on from JAFVLL020001737.1 coordinate 20,976, forward strand.
AAACGGTAAAACTCATCTGTTTAACTCTAGGGGAGTTGTAAAATGAGCCTATTTCCAAAAAAAGTGGAGTGTTCCTTTAACTGTTTTGAGAACAGTGACCTGAATTTGGAAAAATATGTCAAATCGATTGAGAAAAACTGTAAGAGTTAAGGGGTGTGTTCGTAAAATGAACGGATTAATTAATGTCCCGGTATTTTTTTTTTTTTTTCTGTTAGGCTATTTTTATTTCTTACATGAGTCTTTCCTCTGTCATTTTCTACTAATTCGACTGGGACGATACCCGTAATTTAACTCGAAATTTGGGCACTCGACATTCAGCAGACTTTCAAATCTGTAGAAATGAGGCAATGCCATTAACTACTTCCCTTTAATCCATAGAGAGCATGTGAATGTGAGTTCACACACTCCACCCACTGCAGTCTGACAGAGAGTCCAACAAGCTCCACTCGCACTTTTGCTTTGAGCGCGAGGCTGACAGACGCGTCGATTGTCCATTTAACTGTTGATTTATTATGTCGAGCACGACTACGACCACTTAAAAAGAAAAGGGAAAAGAAAAATATCGCGTTTTGAGTATAGCAACGCAGGATTAAGGGACTTCACTTTGGATTTTACACGGAATAGGCTATCCGATAAAACCTTCAACAGGATGTTTCGAGTTTGGGATATCTCCCTAATGATATGCTTCTCTGTCTCGCTCATGTTCGTCAGAGTTGAAGGCATATCAGGTGGGTTTACTGTTTCTATGTTGCGTGTTTGTTAGGAACGTGCTTCCCTGAAGTTTTCCTATGACAGCGCGTGCGGGATATCCTGGATAATTCCCGAAAGCTGTGACGTCAGAGGCTTTCTCCTGAAGAGCCGCCAGTGTTGCGATTAAACCTGCTTCTTGTCTCAACTTGCTTGCTCCCTGTAGCTGTTTGTTACTACTACAATCAAACAACAGAATGTTACTACCGCTACTACTGTTACTTTCTTCTTGAACGTTGTTTTTGTTTTATATTTCTTCATAACATTGTTCCACTCCTCTTAAACCCCACAGAGCTCCCTCCACCAAGGAACCTGACTTTCAAATGGGAAACACCTTTCACTCTTAATTTGACATGGAAAAAGCCAAAGGATCTTGACCCTGGTTGCAAAGTGAACTACACTGTAGAAGTGCGCCATTCTAAGGTGAGTCACCTCTCTATGTGAATGAACTGCATTTCCTCTCGGAAACTAGAAAGTCTGTGAACGCATAAGAGCGTTTTATATTTCTTCATGTATGTTTTTATCGATGCTGTGATCTTTGAGATTTGTTATTTTTTAATTTTTTTTTTTTATGGAATAAATAGGCTGTGTGAACCTTTGGGATCAGTTTTATGATCAATTTTAAGGGCTAAGTTTGAGTGAGTTCCTGTAAGTCAAGTCAAATCACCTTTATTTATATAGCGCTTTTAACAGTACAGATTGTGTCAAAGCACTTAACAGTATCAAATTGGAGGATAGAGTGTCAGTAATGTATAATAATAAGATTAAACACTCAATTTTCAGTTAAAGGCATTTCATTATTGAATTCAGAGATGTCATTGTCTAGCTCAGTTTAGTTTAATTAGTATCTGTGCAATCAAGTCGATGATATCGCTGGAAATTAAGTGTCCCCAACTGAGCAAGCCAGAGGCGACAGTGGCAAGGAACCAAAACTCCCTCTGTGACAGAATGGAGAAAAAAACCTTGGGAGAAACCAGGCTCAGTCGGGGGGCCAGTTCTCCTCTGGCCAGGATATTATTGTTTATTTATTGTACAATCCTGCACTATTGATAGAACATAAACCTGGGTCTTCTCAATCAAAGTCTGACCCTCGCCACATTTTGTGGGTTTAAGATCCAACAGTCTACTGTACAGCTGGATTGTCCAAAAAACAATTCCTCAAAGTTGAATATGTTTGATCGTCTGGAAGGATATGCTGTATAGTAAGTCTACTGTTACATAGTTAAAGCAGAAATGAATTTGAACTTCCAAAGTCAAATCCCCAAACTTCAATCCAATAAAAACATCCTGAGGAGAGCAATCCCAGCAAAACAAGACCACTGATGTAGCTGAGTTTAAGCTGTGTTTAAGGAGGATTGAGCCAGAATTCCTCCAAGCTATGCGCAGAAATGATCAACACTTACTGGAAATGTTTGGTTGTTGTTACTGGTGCTCAACTTGGGGGGTCACTCCGGATACTGACGGCGAAGGTTCACGAGTTCACCCTTACATCTAATCTGATAGCAAATAGTAAGCATATTTTGGCGTGCTGTTCTCCGAGCCCGGAATATAGCCTGAACCCAGAGAACTCCCCTATCCCTAATATGGGATAAAAATAGATTAGGAGTGAGGAGTTGGGGTGGAGGAGGGATGCCAGAAAACTGTCATTGGACAGAGGTTGGTAGGCTGCATATATATATATATGCTAAACGAGTTAAACCTGTGCCAGATTGGTTGATTATCTGATCGTGCTCTTCCCGAACCTTGTTAATAAAACATCATTTCACTTTTTTTTTTATTTATTGATTGATTTTCCCAGCAAATATTTCAAGGGTTCAAAGCTTTCTAACGCAGATGCATTTTCCTAACTTTAAAATAGCTTGGGACAGAACCCAAGAGGACAGATGTGGACAAAAAGTCTCCAAAGACTAGTTTATTATATTCAATTAGGAGTTATGCAAGCAGTTGTGACAGGTCTTTACTATATTTAGTGACATTTTTGTCTTCTCGATTCAAATAGCCCTGTAGTTTTACAGCCTAAGCATTTAAATGTACTAATATTCCATGTGGACTCTAAATTAATGTTATGTTAATAAAACCAAATGCATACTAAAGGTCATTGCACACTGAGTCCGAAATTTTTGCATGTTAAAAAATAAATACGACCTCACATTGTGTCAATCATGTTTACACACTGCCTCCGAAACTTTCGTCCGTCATAAAAAAATTCAGATCAGGTTTGATTTTCTGCGTTTTTGCAGCTGTAGCAAGCATTTTGATAGGAAAGGATGACAAATATGAAAAAACGCATACGAAAATTTCGGACTCAGTGTGCAATGACCTTTACAATAAAATAAATGGTGTTTAAAATATTTTACTCTATGTATGCTGTCATATAATGGTGAATAACAATAACAATAAAACAAAAAATGGTTTTGTTGTCCCACATTTTACCCAGTTTTATGAAAATATGAGTCAAACCAGATCATAGTTTAAGTGACATTGCATACTTTTTGTAGTACAGGGAGCATAGTTTTTCTCTGTAATCATGCAATTAGCCAGGTTTGAGAAGCCCTGAACAAACACTGAACTGGAGTTTATAGTGTGTTTTCGTTCATCTGAAGTCAACAAAACAAAATTCGGTCAGTTGTACATTTTCCTTTACTGATACTTTATTGCTGCAGCTCTTCCCCACATAAGCCAAAGTCAAAGTCTACATTGGGTTTGTTGTTTTCTCATCACATGTGTTTAGTTTCATTTATGTGTGTACTTATCTCTCTTTGCCCTTTTCCATGTAAACAGCCCTTTCTTTCTTCGTGTGTCTCCCACTGAGTGTTATGGTACAGGAAATGAAGTAGACATAAAGATTTTCTTAAATTAATCTAACAATACAACAAGTACTAATATAACACATTTAATTTACTTTTAAGAACTCTGCGCCCGTCATTGTTTAAATTCTGTAGTGGCTGCTGCTGGAAAGCTGGTAGTGCGCCAGATAAAACACTCAGAGAGCAACTTACACTGTGTACTTCCTTTCAAAGCCCTGTTTTCATGAACTCTTGAGATGATGTTCGCACAAAGTAAATTAACTCTAATGGAAATGTGTACACGTTGGAGCAATTATGAAAAAAGCAAACTGAGGTTACAAATTGAGCCTTTGCAATCAAATAAGCTTTTATCCGACATGTGTTTTAGGTTCTTACGACGCACATTTGAAACTAATTGTGTTCAAATACTTGCATATATGTTACACATAAATTACAAACCGATAATCTGATTTGGATGATCTCTGGTTGATTTGATAGGTACCTGTGGTATTTTAGGGAATTTCAGAGTTAAACATAGTACTTCTGAAAAGTCACTTCCGTCTATAGGAGAACCAGTCGGGTTAGCAAACAGCACGGCCAGTTGTACTGATATCATGAAGTTTGACACAGGCTGTATTTAATTAGAAAAACTGTTAATAAAACCAGTTATTTAATATGACATTGATTTAAATCGTATCATTAGATTAGACCAGCTCTTAAGTCTAAGACCCTCATCATACATTAGGCACAATAACAAGGATTGGTAAAGTGAGAGGAAGAGGAAACAAAGCAATTTCTGGAACTCTATTGTTTGGATTCTTAGCAATTTTATTTGTGATTTGTGTTTGTCTGTTCAAAATTTTAAAATAATATGGAACAAAATAGTAGTGTTACAATATTTAAGTTTGAAACTTATTTGAAACTGTACTATATATATATATATATATATATAGATTAAACCTATAGATATTCCCTACGTTATAGGGACCAAATGTACCCACAAGGAAAGTACATTTTGACATTGTGGGGACTTTTTTTTTGGTCCCCATAAGGAAACAAGCTTATAAATCATACAGAATCTAAAAATGCAGAAAGGTTTAGGGGTAGGATTTGGGTAAGGGGATAGAAAATGCAGTTTGTACAGTATAAAAATATGTATATGTGCTTATGTGTGTGGAGAAATGTCTTTTTATATATATATATATATATATATATATATATATATATATATATATCTTTATAATGTCTTTATGTAGTGAAAGAGATTAAAAATGCAAATTCATTTGTGTGGTTTGTCTAATAACATGATACTTTATTTATGCTCTTTCAAAAGTTTCCTTTTGGAGCTGGTCTGTTGACCTGCAGGCACTGCTTGTTCAACAACCGCTTGCTTTGCATTGTAATTCAGTTTATGCACAAAAAATCCCTAAAATATATTAAAATATTTTATGCCTTTGTGCTTAGTAAAGAGAATGTTTTTTACATTTTTTTTTTTTTTTATTGTTTTACCATCTTGAAAAAGCTGTAACTTTGGGAAAAATATTCTGGAAAGGAATAATGGGATGTTTTCATTAGAAACAAGTGACTCATTCTTACTCAGTATGGAGTAATGTACAGACACACACACACACACACACACACACTCACACTCACAGTAACACAAAATGAACACAAGTACAAACAGACTGTATTTTACATGAAAATCCTCTGTCACCAACAGGACTGTTCTGTAAAATCCAAACAAGACATGCAAATAGACAAATATAGCCAAACCAGGAGAGTCCAAAACACAACCTGCAAATTGAATATCTCCAATGAGAATGGACTGTGCATCAGTGTTACAGTGAACCCTGAAAACTGTGGAAACAAAGACCATAGTCCATCTTTGGACATTAGCATCCCTCCACCTACAGGTACCCTGCATGATAACCAAATATCTCATGTTAAATGCTTTTTGGTACATTTTTAATCATTGCATATTGAGCTTAAGTCACTGAGGTATGTTTATTTTATTACGTATTATGGTATTATTGGATAAAGAACAAACAATCCTTTAATGCCTTTTACTTAAGAGGAAAGTCACAAGATGACCAGTTTATATTATTTAACACAATTTGTTTTTTAAGAGCTGTAGGTTTGCTATTGAGTAGTTTTCAGCTTATCCATTCTGCAATAATAGCCTTTTTTAAAAGTCTGCATTACATTGTGACAGGATCACAAAACATCTGGCCCTGAAATGTGCCAAAAAAAAACTGTTTTGCACATTCACACTGAATCTCTGTTTTCTCCCATTCCCTCTGCAGTAGTATCTTAATACTAATTTTAAATGTAATAAATTTAATACTAATATACTAATATTCACTATGAAATATATGTAAAATTAGTGTTTTATATCTATCTATCTATCTATCTATCTATCTATATATATGTATACTCCTACAATAAAAAATTACAAAACAGAATCAAGAGGTTGCTATCCAAAGTATGTTTTCAAAATTTTTTCAAGTTCAAATTTTTCCATTTTTCTTTCAGTTTAACTGCATACATTTTAAATATTTCAGATTATTTTAGTAAATGTCAAATAAATGTTAATTTTATTGTAGCAGTATTGTACGTGTTATTTACTATCTTTAAATTAAATTGTGCAATATCATATGTTGTCATATCCTGCTTTGTAAAAAAAAAAAAAACATTGTTTAACCACTAATATGCAGAATAGCAGCTTGTTTTTATATTTATTGTTAATTTTTCTGTTACTAACGATACATTTTCTGTGGGAATAATAGCATCTTCCCTGCTGTCCTCTTGTTGCCTCACTGTAACTGAATCAATGTCATACATTGACATGTAAATGTGGGTGTTATGTGTTGATGCATTCATGTGCATGCAACTTTGTGATGTCACATTTCATACCGAGTCTCTTTGAGTTCTGAATGTTCCAGTGAGTTTTCATAGACCATCAAGACTTACAGAATAAACCACTGATTTTCATAGTCAAGGAACTCAAGCTTTAAGATTCACTTCTTACATAATCCACAGATTAATTTAATATTCATGAATTCACATAATTTTAAAATTCCAGTCTTGGGGACTGATTTGAAGTCTCCACATTTATTTCAGTGACGCTGGTGAAAAACAGGGGCTATGAGTATTCCCATAAAAGATTGAAGTGCACTTGGAGTCCTGTTGTCGACATCCAAGACCTTGGTTTTTATTACTGGTGTGTAACTCTTTTTATTACTATTGTTTTGTATATTTCCCTTTCATTTGTCATTTATATTCCTTTCATCCATGCATTGGTTGTTAACCTGTGTGTTTCAGGTCACCTCAGATAGATACGGTAATGAAGTGCAATGATATGAAGATTGGAGAATGCATCATACACAATACACTTTTCAAGGACATAACTACAAGCATGTTCTACCTGTTCAATGGCACTTATAAGGGTAAACCTGTATACAACACTTTCATGGATGACCGGCCAGCACAGTACGGTAAACATGCACTTTTTTTTAACATGCACAGAAAGGCAGTTAAACAGCCAGTTCTCTCAAATGCAGCATGTTGAGTTGTCATTTTCACAACAGCAAATGATTCAAGAAAAAATATAGTTGATATTAAGTTAAGGAAACACATCAAACACTATATCTGCAAGAGCTGAGAGAATATAAGCTACAATTTTCACATTTTCTAATGTCAATTGCCTCACTGTTTATTTGTTTCACTAATTAATAGTCATCTTTTTTGGGGCTTTCTTTGCAGTGAAACTAAACAAACCTCAACTTACAATCCAGAGAGACGGGCAGATTCTCCGTTTTCAAACAAACGAATCAGATTTAGAGTTTGGACGACAGTGCTACAGTTACAACTACACGTACAGCATGTGCGATAAGGTAAATCATGTTCTGCCCTCTTTTGATGAAAAAGGAAATTTAAACAATGCAATATGTATCAACACACATTTAAAGCACTGCCTTGGAAGAGCTATTATTGCGCCGTGGAGTGTAGTGTCATGTTAAACAATAGTCGGCTTCTTATATTCTATGATTTTCTGATCTTTTCTGTTGTTGTGTTTACAGATTGCATCAGGAATGGTCAAACAAGATAGCAAGTATGAAGTGGACTATGACTCAGACTGCAAGTACAGAGTCAGAGTACAGATCATCTTTGAAACATGTGGTGCAGGGAAGAGTGACCTGAGTGACGAGGTGGAATACGGTACGTCTGGGCCTAGCAATCAGCATCATACTCAACTATGATAATGACTCTTTGTTTAGATTGTTAAAGTATTAGGAAAGTAATTCAAATGTTATGGATAATCCTCATAGTAATAGGAAGCCTGCAACAAGGGAAAAACAGTAAAAATAAAAAAAACAATTTTAGTTTCCTGGACCATTTTAATGTAAATTGTACTGTATATAACATAAAGAAAAATGACAGTTTTAATAAATAAAACAGTTCCTGAACTGCCACAACCTGAGAAAACTAAAAAATAAACTTTACCTTTAGACTTTACTTAGATTTTTATAATGATAATCCACTTCATTTACATTGTTTAGGGTGAGCAAGATTTTATGCTCACAAAGTCTACATTTATTTGATAAAAAATAACAGTAAAACCTTTATATTGTAAAAAAGTAACTGTTTTATATTTTGATATGTAATTTTCATCATCATTACTCCAGTCTTCAGTGTCACATGATCCTTCAGAAATCATTCTAATATGTGACCCTGGACCACAAAACCAGTCATAAGGGTCAATTTTTTTTAAATTAAGATTTCTACATCATCTAAAAGCTGAATAAATAAGCTTTCCATTGATGTATGGTTTGTTAGGATAGGACAATATTTGGCCGAGATACAACTATTTGAAAATCTGGAATCTGGTGGTCCAAAAAAAATCAAAATATTGAGAAAATCACCTTTAAAGTTGTCCAAATGAAGTCCTCAGCAATGCATATTACTAATCAAAAATTAAGTTTTGATATATTTACAGTAGGAAATTTACAGAATATCTTCATGGAACATGATCTTTACTTAATATCCTAATGATTTTTGGCATAAAAGAAAGATCAATAATTTTGACTCAAACAATGTATTATTGCCTATTGCTACAAATATACCCCAGCGACTTAAGACTGCTTTTGTGGTCCAGGGTAACTGATTTGCTGCTCAAGCAACATTTCTTATCAATGTTGATGTCTTTTTGTGGAAACCGTGATTTTTTTTTTTTAAAGATTCTTTCAAAAGATAATTTATTAGAAATATAAATTCTTTACAAAAAAAAAAAAAAAATCTTGCTGAGCCTAAACTTTTGAATGGTAGTTTATGAACAGTTACTTGCTTCACATCCTGCAAATGAAATGTGCTTTCCTCTGTTCTTTGACAGTTGAACTTGAATGTTTTCCTTGTGCTGTTTCGTAGGTGAGAACAGAGATCCGAATTTGCCTGCATTGCTGGCTGTCATTATTATCCCGCTCATAGTTTCCTGTTGCCTGATAGTGTCTCTTGTGCTTCTCAGAAGGTGATGAATGATTTAGATTTTCATTGTTCTGCTCTTACAATACTATTGCATCATGTTTTATATATTACGTATAGTTTATTATATATTTTTAAGATTTCTTTACATCCTATTTGTACGTCCTGTGAATCACAGATACTATTGAACCTGATCAGTTTTTAGTTAGAAGTTAAAAATGGGCAAATCCTTTTAAGTACTTCAAATATATATCTGAATATTGATTCGGCCTGGAATGAACTGAAATCCGAATTTGCTTGTCTTCCTTCAGACATAAAGACATCATATTCCCAAAAATCCCAGAGCCAACTCTTATCTTTAAGGACATGCTCATCAACAACATCAGAATACCAGAGGATCTACGGGTAAATTCTGCAGCCAATTATTATTTATTAGTTTCACAATCAACCTTTCAGATTCACACATTTCCCCCATTAAAAAAAAACTGTAATTAATATTCTTGATTCAATCTCTTTCACCACCAGAGTCCTACAGATGGCAGAGTATATATCCCTGTTGAAGAAATCGTAGAAAGCAAGATAAGTCTCGAAGCTGAGACACCACTTGTACCAACCACAACAAATGCGATGCACAAGCAGGTATAAAAACTTCTGATGACTGAAAATCTCCAGGACATCAGGAAGGTCTCAGGGTGAACTTAAAATGTACACTGAAGGGAAAATATCTATGAAAGGAGGAGGATTAAACTCCTGTTGTCTGTTTCATCTGTTGATGAATAATGAACTCAGGCTCCACCTACATTTTTGAATGGACTTCGTCCTGACTTATTACAGTTGCCAGTAAATTGCTCTTCTTGGCACGACAGTGGCATGTTTTCATTGAATGTATTGTGAAGATAAGAAAAGCAATCAACAGACTTTCCTGGGGCAGGTTGGTTGGCTCTGATTATCTGGTATGTGAAGCTCGCACTGTACCCACTCGGTGTATCCAGAGGCTGGCGGACGTCATAAGCAGCTTCATGCAGCTTGATAGAGGAACACTGCAAAAAGGTGCATGGAATGTGGAAACTGTGACCTTTGATCTCTTGCACACCATTACAGAACTTTTCTATGCTTGTTTATACAGCCACATTTATGGACTTGTGGGTGTTCTTGCACATAGTTTACAAACAAAATTTACTGCTAAAAACGATTTTGTAAAAAAAACTTTAAAGAAATTAGGTTTTCTATACACTGTGAATTGTTACATGTATTAAAGTGTGGTTTATTGTATACCAAAAAGAAAACTGTTCTTGACTCTAAATATGTGTATCATTGGTCTCAAACTCAATTCCTGGAGGGCCACAGCTCTGCACAGTTCTGCTCCAACCCTAATCAAACACACCTGATCCAGCTAATCAAGGTCTTCAGGATTACTAGAAGCTTCCAAACAGGTGTGAGTTGGAGCTGGTTGGAGATAAACTCTGCAGAGCTGTGGCCTTCCAGGAATTGAGTTTGAGACCACTGATGTATAATATGTTCACATTTTTGACTAACAAATGGATATAGACAAAATAATGGGTATAGAATGTCACATGACAAATATTCGGACATTCAAAAAAAATAAAATTATATATATTTGTATAAATTGTACATAAAATTAAATATATATACCTTAAAAGTTAAAATTGTATTTATTTTCATACTTTGTTTTATGTCAAGTTTAAGTAAACATAGAATTTTCCTGTAATTAAATTGTTTGCATAACTGGGCATCCTGTTTCGAGTTGGATTATTTCATTATTCTATGAAAAAAAAAAGTGGTCACTATATTTTATGGTTCAATTGACCTTATTAACAAACCATTAACTACAACTTTTGCTTCAATAAACTCCTAATTTGCTGCTTATTAATAGGTAGTTGTTAAGTTTAGGTGTTGGGTATAGAGATGTAGAATATGGGCATGCAGCATATGTGCTTTATAAGTAGACTACTAATAAACCGCCAATATGTTAATAATAACAGGCATGCTAATAAGCAACTAGTTAATAGTGAGAACTGGTCCCTAGAAAGTGTTACCAAAAATGTTTGTTGTCAGCAAAGGAAAGACTAAAAGAGAAAGAAAATACATTTTACAATTATATTATGGTTTTAACATAAAAAACATAAAAAGTGGTAGGTCCAATAGTAACTGTTGTTTTTGCGGACAGTATAGCAAACACGATAAATATTTGCATTTCTTAATCTAAATTCTTAAAATAAACGTTATTTAAGCTGCATAAACTGCACTGGGAGTCCGCCATGTTGGCTCAAAGCGGCTGTTTAGTTGAGCGTAGGGCTCCCTCTACTGGCAGTCCTCGGAGAACCAAAATGGTGGCGGTGTGGTCCTGATGCTGCTGGATGCTGATGAAGCCATACGCTGTGCAGTGTGTCTCTAAAGCGGGTCTGATCGATTTTTATTGGCTCGGTCTCTGTGGCGCAATGGAATAGCGCGCTGGACTTCTAATCCAGAGGCTCCGGGTTCGAGTCCCGGCAGAGATGAAGTGCAGCTCGCGGATAGGGCATGTTAATTGCTTTTATTGTGCATTTAGTAGGCTACACATTAAATATATAAGTGTAATAGTTTAAGGCTGCTCCTTATCTGTGTGCGTTGACTAAAAGCATACAGAAAAAAATGTAAGAAATGTAAACCCTGAAAAATAAAGAGCATTTTATATGGACTGATTAAATAAAATAAAAAATTCAGTATCCAATCACTGTAAATTTACATGTATCAACAAACAAAAAACGCGAAGATTCGCTTAATTTATTTTATTAAAAACTCTCTCTCTCTCTCTCTCACACACACACACACAGGTGACAATGATTTAAAATGATTTATGAAATTGCTTTTTAATTTTATAAACATATTAATGTTATATCTTACTCTAACACCTAGTATTTCTTAACCCTCTCACATATGCGCATATAATTTTATTTTAATCCCATAAAACATTTCATTTTGGCAAAACACGGTGATGTTGAGACAGAGGTAAATCTGACATTTAAATTAAATTATTCAAATAGTAAACATTATTTAAATAGCATTATTTAATTTGCATACAGTACTTCAAGCCACCATATATTACAAATTTATCCATGAATAACAGGGACAATGCAATACAAATCAGGAATATTTTTATGCGCCAAAATTGTATTTTGCATTACCATTTGATACAGGGTAGCAAACTGCCTCTACCAGAATCTTATAATGATAACATTATCATTCAATCAAAACTAATATCCCCTGTAATTTTGTCACTAGTCCGAATTCTGTCCTGTGGTTCAAATTCTGTCCAGCAGGTGGCAGAGCACACAAACATATGAATATGCGTTCAGTAAACGTTAGTCTGAAAGAGATCATGACAGTAACCCCAGGGTTTCTTATTTGACAGTCGAGTGATCTGAATACCCTTGTATTGCCAAACTGCAATTGCATTCCTAGACATGTTTCAGTTCATAACCGCGTTTCTTTATTTTCCATCTTCACTGGCCAATTACAGTACATCTGACCATCAGCAAATATGCTATGTCAACATTTTGCCCCTCAAAGTCCTTCTCCTTACAACAAGGCTGTAAGGAGAAAAATGCGAGTCCAATCTGTACGATGCGCATGAAGGAGAAGGTTTATTTTCCTCGCTCCCGCGGGGTCTATTCTTTCTGTCGCTGTGGAGTTCTAGAGAGGGAGGGCAACTGAACAGGGCTGGGTAAAAGGAAATAGTGATGGGCAGTTCGAATCAGTTCAGCGAATCGGTTCTTTCGAGCGTTCGTTTCAAAGAACCGGTTCAAAAACAGCGAATATTTTAAGCACTTCAAAGAATAGAGGAAAAAAAGATAAAAGCGCTTTCTGTAAAATAGAACGGGTGATTTAACCTCTTTTTTGTTTGTCAAAACATTTTTTCTCATTAAAAAAAATAAAAAATCCGAATTATGTTTCTTTTTAACAATACCAACGCTTTGGTTCAGTGCATTGGCAACTTATTTATTACTCTAGGTTAGCTCTTTATACATTAATGCACATTTTAGGTAAGAATCTGCTATTGTCAGTTACTCGCCTACACATGACTATTTAGGCACAAAAAAAACTTTGAAATGTCAAAGTACACTATATCCTCATATAAATGTTTTATGTTTCTGTCTGTTTATATTTCATGCATGTATGATTGTATGTACATACAATGTACTTATATATGCTGCTGTTGTTTAATACGTGTTGGTTTAATTACCAGAGTTGGGAAGTAACTATAGGCTATGTAACTAAATTATGTAGGCTAATTCAATTTAATTTAATTTAAAAATCTGTATTTAACCTCAGAATGATCCCAAAGTAAGTCTGATTTTTTGGTGGCTGTGCTTTAAAATTAAATTAGGCTATTAGCCTATATATAATCTTAATTCAAGTGATGAAGAATTTCGAAAGTGACAGTAATCAGTGTTGAATACCACTGAAGGTTACATGTTTGAAAATGATGTTGAAAACATCAGAAATTTAGAAAAGTAATCAAATGTAATCACATTACTTTTATAAAGTAATTGAAATAGTTACACTACTTATTACATTTTAGACAGGGTAACTTGCAGTCTGTAAGGTAGAATACATTTCCAAACTAACCTTTCAAAGACTGTTATTTAGCTACATATATTGGGGGGGGGGGGGGGGGATCTAAATATTCCAATAAGGATACATGTAAAGGGAAAATAATTATAAATTTAAATTATTAATTAAAAAATCATCACATCCTTGACATCCCTTATATAAATTTATATAAAATATAGCCTAGTAGGCTAAGTTTTCCCACGACCATAAGCTCTGTAGAATTGATAGATGGATAAAAACAAAGTCTATGTGATATTAATATTTAAAACTAGTAGGCCTATGTTTGTTTGTAGTAGGGCCCATCAGTCAAACCTGTACTTTTCTCCAGATGCTCTCTCTCAAATGCAATGCACACTCATCTGTTCTCGTCTCACAACGAATCGAGCATAACGATCATTGATTCGGTGAGTTGTTAACCCGGATCGGACATACAGTAGGTCAAAGAACATATGGGTCAAAAGACAGTACAAGCATGGAGGATCAATGTAGTGACATCCGGGTAGGTATTCAGATTACACACCTGGATAACCAAAAGTACTCTGGTCCTCATAATGGTCCAAGACTTATGCAAAAAAATTTATTAATTAACGCGAATTTTGCATGCAACTCTCTGCTCCGAAAAAGAATGTTCTGATTCACGAATCAGTTTTGACTCGAGAACCGCTCGGACAGATTCAGTCCTATTAGTAACCACTGTTCAGCAAGTTTGTGAACCGATTCATTGAAAAGATTCAGTTCAAGAGAACGATTCGTTCATGAATTGGACATCGCTGAAAAGAAACAGAAAGGGAGGGAGCAGCTGCTGACACGAGCGAGAGAGAGATGAACAAGGAATGTGCCACTAATAAGAAACCGGAGCGTCGCTGAGGACGCAAGAGAGGAGGGCAGAAGAGGGAACGGCTGAAGAAAAACGACTAGAAATGCGCTAAAAAGTAGCGAAGGGGGGCGAAAAGAGCCAGTACACAGCGGACACGTGAATGGAAGGATTATAATCCACCGTTGGAGGGATTTTGACGCTCCCTATGCGGAGATTTGAACCATGCAGGGACTGCTGCTGCTTCTGAGTTTGGCGTTGAGTTTTCACAGAGGTAAGAGACTCCGTTTGATGAACCGCGAGCTCAAACTTGCGTATGTGTGAGCGCAAATGAGAGAGAAAAGGGGGCAGATGTGCAGAGGATTTTACAGCGTTCACGTCTGTCCGGTCATAAAGGTGCAACGTGACCTTTGCGTTCCACGCGCAAAGTTTACGGGGCTGTCGTTCGATTCCGTTATAACGGGATGACTATAAACTCTGCCAGCGGCGTTCCCTCCCGTCAAACATGCTCTCGTCATGAGAATACAAATTAGACGAGAGGTTTGAGGGGGGAAAAGGACACGCGCCCATGCACACCTTCATAAGTACGCACGCAGGGGGTCTTTGACAGACTCCCGCATCAAGAAACGCAACACTTCGTTTGCTTTTCACGCAGGTAATTTCAGCACCTGCCCCCGTCTGACACTCACAGTCAAGTGCGTTGGATCACAAATAACCGACTATTTTCACTGCACACAGAACGGCTAATTAATGTCTTGCATTGTTGCAAATCCAGGTGCGTCTGTATTAATGTATCCAGCGAGTTGCTAGGCGACAGCACCGAGCTCTACCTGTTAGATTACAGCATCTTTTCCCGTGATCGCGCCTATGCGGACACCCTCCCTATTGTCTACTGTCACACACTGTGCATGTGTGTGTGTGTGTGTGTGTGTGTGTGTGAGTCAGAGAGAGAGGGAGAGCAGGTACAGACCACTCCATCATAGGTGAGGGGCGTGTTTTTGTCCCGGCAAGGTAGAACAGATGATGTAAGCCATTCTCATAAGGTCCACAATCAAAGCAGAAACATGCATATTCATCGAGACATACCTTTTGAAAACAGGTCCAGGTGACTCTTGATGGCTGCTTTGAACGTCAGCATGCGACAAGATCTGGGGAGATTGGTCTTCCAGGGATTCAGACACGGCTTTGTTCAGCATCACACAGTGTTTAGAGCTGTTATAAAAAATGAAGCAGAATACAGAATGACTCACTAGAACGAATGAAAGTACAGTGTGAAATGCACAACGTGCATTACAGGTAGCAAAGGGAAAATTAATTTCTGGTCATCATTTTCTCAACCTCGGTTTTGTATGACTTCATTTTGTCTGTGGAAAACAAAAGGCAGAATGTGACAGACTGACAATTTTACTGATTTTAAGTGACCAAATATTCATTTAAGTTTTGCATACATTGGTTTTGTTGGAACAACTGTACAGTAATGCACAAGCACTGTTGTCATTTGTAATGATTTATTGCTGTTATGTCTTAAGGTGGAACATATTAAGGTATCGGTGCTGTAGGAACGCTAATATACTCAGGCCAGTCGCCTCGGCTCATAGAGCAACATGACTTGGCATGTAAATTGGCCTATCAGATACCTTTTTAAAGAGGTGCATTACTGTAATGACTTTCGTAAGGTTAGCAGAGGCAATTGTGATGACCTCACAACAATGCAGCCATTGTCTTTCTAATAACTGTTTGATGGTGCTGTACGCAGTGTGGTAATATAGGTCAACATTAAACACACATTGTGAAGCATAGTAACCTGCCCAAGAAAGACTACATGCGCATACATGCATACTGTAAGGGATGTTCTTTGTTGTCATGTGCTTGTATCCTTCTGAGTGCGCTTAATTTCCATATGCATTCGAAACTGGACCAGGTTGCAGAGCAGATACACTAACGTTTCCATTTTTGTTACCCTAGCAGTATGTTTTGCAGTATAATTGTTCATTATGGGTTTGCCAGGCATTCCTAAACATGTCAGGTGTTATTTTATTTGTACATTGTGTACTTGATTGTAATGAAGAGGTCTGTAATTTTACAGTGACAAACTGTCGTAATGTGAGCTTAAGCATCAGGCCCACTCCATCTTGGCAGCCAGGAGTCATTCAGAAGCAATACTTCTAATAAAACCTGCAGTCGTCCCATGAATCACACTGGTACACAGGCATGTCCTGTAATTGTTAACTCTTTACAAACTAAGAACTCTGTTGAATCTAAAATCATATGCATTCATATATAATGTTAATAAATCACTTTTCAACACAATCTAAAGAGTAAAGAAGGAAGAAATAAAGCTACTTTTTTCCACGAATTACTGTGGAATGAATGTGCAGCAGTGGATATTCAGCTTCTCTTCATGGATATCTGTGTTCCTGCTGAGTTGAGTTCATTCATCTCTAATCAAACTCACCTGAACCAGCTAATTATGGTCTTCAGGTTCACATAGAAATTACAGGCAGGTGTGTATGAACAGGGTTAGAACTGAAGGTATTGAGCCCACCTGCTCTATTTGTAATGATAGCTCACTAAGCTTGTTACATGTTATTCCAAACACATTGAAAACTTTTTTTTTCATGGAACACTTTTTTAAAGTTTTTCATACAATGCAACAAAGACACCATAAACAAACTGTTTGACTTTGCCATTTTCAAACCACATGATAGCTTTGTAAAATAACTGAAATTGGTAAGGAGTCAAATTTTGGTCTCATTGTCCATTCCACATCTTCAAACATTGTCTTGGTGTGACGCATTGATTCACCGTTTTTAGATCTGAGCACAGCTGAGAATGAGATTTCAGACCTTCTGCAGAGGGTATCAGCATAAAACTTTCAGCCTGTTTCTCATGAGAGTGAGTAAATATTACTAGAAATAAAATTTTTGGGTGAATCCTTCCAAATCTGTATGACTTTCTTTTTTTCTGTGGAGCATAAAGATAAGAAATGTCTTTTTTTGTCCGTACAATAGAAGTCACTGTAAACTGAAACTGTTTGATTACCAACATTCTTCAAACTATCTACTTGTGTGTTCCACAGAAAGAAAGCCTACAGATTTATAACAACATGAGGGTGATGACAGAATTTTTATTTTTGAATGAGATGAGATCTGATTAAGCCATTGCTTTGTATCTTAAGTTTCTAGCATTTGTAGTAATGGAAAGCATTCTGGCATTTTTCTTTTAAGGTTTTTAAAATAAAAAGTTTCAGTTCAAGTTTTGTTTGCATACTGTATGTTTCGTTTTTATTTGTTTTGACCTTATATTTCTTAATCAGACTGTCATGACTCAAATTTCAGTGAAAATTACAGACTTCTCTGGTGACGCATTTAGGACTTCTCCAGTCATTTAGTCTGCTTAAACCCTGCCTCTTTCTTACAATCAGTTGCAAGTTCGTATTCAGATCTGCCTCCACCCAATCAACAACTGATGACAAAACCAAGTTCCCACCCTACATTTTTTCTTTTTCAATAATCCGTTTTACTCAAATATGTCACAGTATGGAAGAAAATACCTTTTGCTACTTACAGTTCATTGCATCTTTAAGACCAGTTAGACAATTCATTGTTCAGGCAAACCACTGACTAGTCGATTATGAAAATATGTAGACTTTCTTTTTTTCTAATGGAAGCGAGTAGTGTGTTTGTGAGTGTCGTTGTGTCTGGAGGTGAGCCTGTAAGAAAAGACAGCAGTGGGGACAGGTGGGTGAAGTTGAGGGACTGAATTGACAAAGATTGGAGTTTTCTTTTTGTTTTTGTTAGGAGGTGGCTGGGTGAAGGGGGAGCTAGAGGGGGGAGCGCTTTAGGCCAGAGGGAGAGAAAGGCATTATTACTCATGCCTGACTGCTCTCATAGAAGAGGCTGCTCGCACCCTCTCTTCTCCGATCTCTTTCTTTCTCTTGCTTCCAATGAATATGAGGGGGGAAAAGTTCAAAGGCTGGCTTAGACGAGGATCTTTGAACCCCCCCTCGCCTCTTTTAGGGGCTCCCACATCCCTTCTCATTGAAACGATTTTGAACATGCCATGTTTCCCTTCACATGAACAGCCTTCCATTCATTCACATTGTGTTTTGTCAGCATTAGCTGTTATTTTGTGCTGTTTAAAGAAATAGTTCAACTAAAATGAAAATTCTTTCTTTTTCTTTCACATCATTCTGAACTTTTTTCCTGAACTTTCTACATTTTTTTTTCTGTAGAACACAAAAGGAGAATTTGAGGAATGAACTGGCAATTTTTTCTGTACAACAATAGTGACCAGAGCTTTCAAAAGGGTGCAAAATCATCATAAAATACCATAAAATGTAAGTAATGATGTTTATCTAGGCAGTTCTTTTCAATGATTCAGTTGATCTGGTTCACTGAACTCGGCTGAATGATTCTTTTTTTTTTTTTTTTTTGCAAAGTCTGACGCAGATAACCCAGTAGTACTTAACACTTGGAGACTGTGTTAGCTCCATTATAACAGCACTTCTACATAACATGTTGAGTCATATAGACTACTTTTGACACTTTTAAATTGTTTTTGTGAAGTTGAAAGCTCAAGTTCCCATTCTTTGCAACCGTCTGGACGAAAACAAACCCTAACTTTCTTCATAATTTCACCTTTTGAGTTCTGCAGTAGAAAGAAAGGTTTGCAGTGACATGATGACAAGAAAATAATGCCACAATTTAAATTTCCACTGAACTATGTCTTTACAATTGGTCCTCGCTCCTGAATTGCACATCTCTTTCTTTCCAGAAATGGTTTTGTCGAGTGGCCCCTTGTTCTGGCCCTCGCTCTGCTTTTCATTCTTTTGTCGTACCTCACTCCCTCAGTCTTCTCATTTTTCCCTTCTCCCTCTTTCCATCCCCCAGTTCGTTTTCCCCCTTCCCTCTTTCTAATAAGTTCCAGATGTGTTTCTTACATTCCTGTAGTCAGAGGAGAGGGGGAGGGGTCACGGAATGGGAGAGGGAAACAGGGACAGAGGAAAAAAAAGAGAGAGGGAGAGAGAGAGATGGAGAAGCACATGAATTAAAAGAGAGCGCATGAAGAAGAGGCCACTCTGTACTGTAGACACTGATGAGATTCTCCTCTGTTGTGTGTGTGTGTGTTTATTTGTGTGTGTGTGGGGAGTTTTTCAGACACTCCTCCCACCACTTCCCCTCCCCCACTGCAATGGAATGTGGCTGATGATGATGGTGATGTCATTTCTCGTTCTCTGAAGTTTTCAAATCAGGGAGGGCTGATCGACGAATTTGGCCTAACGGCCAGCCGAATAAAAGCCATTCACAGTTGGGGAGACAGCGAGGCGTTCTGCATCAAAAGCATTATTACCGGTCACCCGGTGAGGTTGTGGACCAAAATGTAAAACGCTAGCTGTTCTGGTGCTGACTCAATACAAAGATGCATTGTAAATGTTTTTTTTTTTTTTCCACACTAAAGTCAATGTGAAATCAAAATGGCCCCTTTGACTTTCCTAACGCATGTTCTTGGGCTTATTGAGGATCATTCATTACTGCAAGTTAATCCAAAAAAGTTTAAAGGGATAGTTCACCCAAAATGGAAATTCTGTCATTTATTCACCCTCCAAACCTCTACGAGTTTGATGAGCCCAAAATGTGATATTTTGAAGAATGTTGGTAACCAAACAGACCAAACCAAACAAATACTATAAATGTCAGTGGCTACTGGTCAATGTTGGTTACCAACTGTTACGACTTCCTATTTTTGGCTGTTATTAGTGTCTAGGGAAATAAGGAAGTCAACACAAAGAATAAATTAATAAAAGAAATAAAGATGTTTTTAGAATCGGGGAAGCTGTCTGTTACTTAAAGGATGAGATGTGTGAAGTAAAGAATCAAACAGAAACCAAAAATGCTTTATCAGAAAAGTTTAGTGAGGAATTATGTCCAACAAAACAAACATTCAGTTGCTTTTTATATTTACAATAATGACGGAAACGTCAAAGAGGAAGAGAAGTGATATTTACAAATTATATACAGTGTTGTTCATTGTTACTTTGATACCTAATGCATTAATATGCATTAATGCATTAGTAACTTGCTTCACTTCTGAAACAACTACTCCTCCAACCACTTGTTTCCATTTTTGTATGTGACACCCACTTTTCACTATTCAGTCAATGGAGCGCAACAGTTGGGTTCCAGAAGTAAAAATCCCATTCATTTTTGTCGATAAAAAAACCTATTGCAAATCAACGCCGTTTCCATTAACCGATGTTATGTGACTAAAACACTAAAGTGTTTTATTAAAGACTGATCATATGACTTTTACGTATGCTAGGTGACTTTTAAATGCGAAAAAAAACTGTTTCCTTTGCAGTTTTGTGTTAAATTTCTTTTTCGAATTGGCCGAAAACCACCTCATGTGAGCATAAAAACTTTTTTTGCGATATGTGGGAGTAGGGCTGGGCGATATATCGAACGCGATGATCATGCGCATCTCGTCTGTGAAGCCGGTTCCGTGTTTAGTGGTAAATCTCCATCACCTGCTTTCAAATGGAGCGGCATTTAATACACAGAGCCGTAGTTCACTGACAAGCTACGCAATATTGCGATCATTATCGCAGATGAATTGCCTTCAATAATGAACGCGATATTGTGTAGCTTGTCAGTGAACTCTCTGTGTATTAAATGCCGCTCCATTTGAAAGCAGGTGATGGAGATTTACCACTAATCACAGAACCGGCTTTACTGATGAGACGCCCAGCCCTATAATGGGAGTTTTTGCAAAATTGACGTGTTTCCATATTTTCAATTCGCAATTTCAGTTTGCGCAATTTGAAGGGTAATCGTTACCAAAAAAAAAATTGCCCCAAAACACTCTCATGACACACTACATGAAATAATAGTCTGTCATAAATGCTTGTGTGTGTGTGTGTGTGTGTGTGTGTGTGCTGTGCATATTTTGCGGAAAAAGTTTGCTTGAAAAAGTCTGTAATGTTGCAGTTCAGCTGATTTGGTTTGTTTCATGTACAACTCTTTACATTTTTTTAAATCCCTGTGGGAAAAATACTTTAGAAACCAAGCTAAGGAATTAGGGCAGGACTTCATTTTATCATTTGGTAATATTACCAAATGATAAAATGAAGTCCTGCCCTAATTTCTTAGTTAAATATGAAAAATCACTCATAAATGGGTTACATTTTCTGTCTGAAGTAAAATATGTTGTGAACGTTGCATTTTAAGTTGACTTGAATCTAGTGATGAATACATTAGGAGCGTGTAAAAATCAATCAGACATAAATGACCCCTGGCTAGTTACTCATCAGCGTTACTCATCTTTAGATCGGCATTGAAGGAGATTCCCACAGTTGAGTGGAAGGCTTGCTTTTTATACGACTAGTGATTTCCATTCGTTTGCATCAAAGTATGTCAAAGTCATACAATAAAAGGCATATGATGAAACAGCAATAAATTCTCTCTGTCTTCTGAGTGCAAGTTTAATGTCAGATTGTGCGTGTTTCCTCATATGCGTGCACACATACACACACACAAAACACATCTGGCATTCCCAGCCTCTTGATATTTGTTTGGAAAGCCAAATATTTAGTGCATTAAAAGGATGTCTGTGAGGTATTAGGTAATACTTCAAGCCTCGGCCCATTGGAAGTGGACAGTCCGTCCAAGCATTAGCATAGCGCTCTGCTGATGACCCTTGAGGTTGCCATGGTCACTGTATGTAATATTATGTCAATGTTCCCACAGTAGTCATGGCAACGATAGCTCCAGCAGCGATTCGCGCAAATAAATAATGTTAAAATCAACTGTATAAATGCTGCAGGAGATGAGACCCGGTGGCCGAGAATGGAGCGAAATGGGGGAAGAGGCGAGAAATAATTTTCCTTCCCTCCTATTTCAAATAGATCGGTTCCTATAGCAACGCTGGGCTGCACAGATAGAGGGACAAAGAGCGAGAAGGAGAGGAACAAGGGATGGAGGGGGAGAAAAGGACAAGGAGAGAGAGAGAGAGAGAGAGAGGTGTGAAGAGGGGGATGAGAATGAGAGCGACACGGGGAAAGAGGTGTTTCTCCTCGCTGTCAGGAATGGCAAGAGCGAATCGAGAAGAGCAAAGCGGGAAGATGATGGAGGGAAAGCGTTGGATGAGGCTGCAGACAAATAAGAGACGACATGAGGAAATGTTGACGAAGGAAAGATACACACAGACCTGTACATAACAAAGCAAAGTGCTCGTACACGGTTAGCTAGTAACGGTAAAAACAGGCTGTCTGGGTGGTTTAGGTTTTGCTTGAGCATTTTTTCATTGCAGTTGTTCCCGCATGACATTTATGTAATGGTTTAAATGTTAAAAATCACATTTTTGACTGTTTAAATGATAAAAAGCACATTTATTCAACTGTGGGCCTCCTCCACATGCAAACACATGCAATGCATAGACATGCATTCTTTATTGTAATCTTCAAAACATTGCGAAGTTGTCTAACTGGACATTTATTTAACTATTTAAATGTTAAAAATCACATTTTTTGACTGTTTAAATGTTAAATAAGCACAAGGAGGTCTGCTGCAAATTCAAACACATGCAATGCACACACACACACACACACATATGCATTCTCAATTGTAATCTTCAAAAACATTGGGTATGATTTAATTGGACATTTATTTAACTGTTTAAATGTTAAAAACATTAATCTGACTATTTAAATGTTTTAAATGCGTATTTATGTAAATGCTGACATGTTAAAGAAGCACAATGAGGCCTCCTGCACACACAAACACATGCACTGTCATGCATACACACATAAACATGAACATGCATACACACACACACACATGCATTCTCAACAGTAATCTTCAAAAACACTGGGTAATTGTCTAACTGGACATCTGTTTAACTTTAATGTTAAAAAGCACATTTATTTGACTGTTAAAATGTTACAAATCTCATTTATTTAACATTTTAAATGTTAAATAGGCATAAGGAGGCCTTCTGCACATGCAAATGCACACATAAACACATACGTGCATACATACACATGCATTCATTGGGTATGGTTTAGCTGGACATTTATTTAACTGTTTAAATGTTAAAAAGCAAATTTTTTGATTGTTTAAATGTTAAAAAGCACATTTACTAAACCGTTTAAATGCTAAATGAGCATAAGGAGGCCTCCTCCATATGTAAATACACACATAAACACATACAAACATGCATACACACATGCATTAAGTGCAATCTTCGAAAAATATTGGGTAGGTTTAACTGGACATTTAACTGTTAAAAAATGCACATTTATCTGTCCGTTTAAATTTTTTAAAGCACATTTATTTAAGTGCTTAAATGTTAAAGAAGCACAAGGAGGCCTCATGCACACACAAACATGCATTCTCATGCATACACACATAAACACACACAAACATGCATATACACACATGCATTCAGGAGGCACATGTAAATACACACAAACACATACGTACATGCATTCTCAACTGTAATCTTCAAAAATACTAGGTAAGTGGACATTTATTTAACTTTAAAGCACAAAGACACCTCCTGCATGCACAAACTCATAAGCGAACCACACACATGCGTACACACACATGCCTGCAAACAAGCAAAAAAAACTTTTGGGGTAATTTTTTGCATACGTCAGCTGTTGCTATGGTGACGCAACACTACGAGCCAGTGAAAGTGCCTGATTGGTTGAAGAGCTGGAGAGCAGGGGATGAAAAAAGGCATGGAGAGCGGGGTTACTGTATAGGATGCATTAAAAACGGGACGGATGTAATGATTATGACAGCTTTATGTGCACTAATAAATTATATGGTGCTAATTCATCAATGACAGCAATGCGCAGAGCGGCTGAACGAGCCAGTGACATCTGAAATCAGAAATGGCCAATAAAATCATTTGAGCATCCAAAGCATTGAAAGTGGCTGTCTGTTCTTTGTTGAGGTGTCAGATGTTCGTTTTCCTGTCGCTCCGGCACAGGCACCTTGACCGCAGCAGGTGACGTATTCCTTGTCCAGACACACTCCTTTGTTGTCTGAGAGCGGCTAGCGCATGAAGTCACACAAGTGTCTGGTCCGTCGTGCTGCATGCGCACCGAGGAGTTTGAACAGCTCGGCTCTTTTTGTCTGACGTTGTGACGGTGCTGCTTTTACTGGTATCTAGGATTTTTACCTCGAAGGGTCTGTTTTGATTAAAGTATGCCAGGGAAGGTAATGGGGACAGTCCTTTTTTGTCTTCCATTCTAATTTGCCGTCTCAAAAAACATTGGGTAATTGTTTAACTGGTACTAAAAGAATGGAAAAAATTAACCTGTAAGATGTGATGGGACACCATCAATGCTGTTTCCAGATACCTTTATTTTTGTGTAATATTAAAACAAATTACAGTGAATTAATATTTTTTTTTAGTTTCAGAGTGTGTAGTTTTCACTTATGTAATGTTTAAAAATAGTACAATATCATAATTTAACAACACTGCAAAAAAAATATTTTTGTCTTTTTTCCAATACAAATATCTAAACATTCTTAAATTGAGATATAAGCAAAATGTCACTGGGTAATTGTTAAACTTACTTTTAAAACAAATTACAGTGCCATAATATCTGGTACAAAATACATAAATAAATAAAAAAATAAATTATTAAAAAATGTCTTTAACAACACTGGGGAAAAAAAGGTTTTTCTTTAGTATTTTTGTCTTGTTTTCAGTCCAAATATCTAAACACTCTTAAATTAAGATACAAGCAAAATGACATAAGATATTATGTCTTGCTTTTTGAAAAAATATCAAAATTAAATTAATTTATTCAAAGAGAAAACAAGCTTATTTTTCTTACCTCATTAGTAGATATTTGTTCTTGTTTAATGCATAAACTCAATTCATTTTGATCATTTTCATTTTATTTCTTTATTTATTACAATACGTAATGTCATTATGCTTCTAAGGTATCTTCATTCATGAAAGTATAGAAATTTATAGTGGAAAACATTTTTTAAAATGCATGAAGATCTCCCTTTTCAGTGTATATTCCACAGAGTTCTCTCTAGTTAATGGGAAAGGGGTGGAGCTTATCCATTTTTATCTCTATTCATGAAGGGGTTTATATTTAAAATGACATCATCTCAGTCTTTGCTGCGCATTTGAATATTTTCGTACTGTAACGCACACTTCCGAAGGCGTTCCATTGGATCCAGTTAGTCCTGGAGTACAAACTGATAATCTTCAGGATTTATGTTTGTTGACAGAAGTGAATTTGCTGGTGTGCTGGGTTTGCGATCCAGCGATCTCTCGATGAGAGGCTGTTCTCTCAGGTCGGTCAAGTGGTGTGTTCCTGACACGAGTGTGGTGTGTAAGTGTGGTCGGAGTGTGTGTGTGTGTGTGTGTGTGTGTGTGTGTGTGTGACCACGTCTTTGTGCGGTCAGGACGTTGGCAGTGTGGCACGGACTACTGCTGGTACCCAGGGATCAGTGACTCAAGAAAATCAGGACACTCTAAATTTGTCACTGCAGCATAACCCACATAATGAAAACTATACAAGCCCTCTCTCGCTCTCTCTCAGGTCCTCTCTCATTAGTTGCCTTTTACTCCCTCTCCAGCCATGTCTCTCTCCATCGCTGTATTTGTGTTTCTGTCCTCATCTCCCCTGTGTCTTTCTCTCTTCCCCCTTTCCTCTTTCTCTTCTATCATCCTTTTTTTGTTTCCTTTTGGTTGATTCATAAATAACAAGCTCACGTGGTGAGCACTTATAGGGGAGACCGGGGCTAGTTGTCAAATAGGAAGCTGTAAGAAGCGTTATATCTCAGTAAATATTAGGGTTTGGGTCAAAATGTATAATGTAGTGAAATCTCTCATCCAATTTAAAATTACAATGATTTTTTGCTCTAGCCATTGGGTAAACAAGTGAACACAATAAAACAACACTGACATGCATTCAAGCAAAAGTTAGCAATATATAATGAAGGTAGACTTGAAAGCTTGAACTGTGTGAACTACTGTTTAAAGGATAGGTTCACCCAAAAATGAAGATTTGCTGAAAATGTATACACCCTCAGGCCAAAAGATGAAGATGAGTTTGTTTCTTCATTGGTACAGGTTTGGAGAAATTTAGCATTACATCACTTGCTCACCAATGGATCCTCTGCAGTGAATGGGTGCCGTCAGAATGAGAGTTCAAACAGCTGATAAAAACATCACAATAATCCACAAGTAATCCTCACAACTCCAGTACATCGATTAATGTCTTGTGCAGTGAAAAACTGCATGTTTGTAATAAACAAATCCATCCAAAGTTGTCACGTCTGAATCAGGAGAGAAATATGCACAGGTCAAGCACCGTTTACAAGTGAAAACGAATGGTTGACAGTTAAATAATGGCATGTTTTTGACAATTTAGCACATATAGTGTGACAAGCTGTTAATAAATATGTAGTTCACTCAAGAATGAAAATTCTGTCATCATTCTATCTCACCCTCATGTCGTATGATTTTCTTTGTTCTGCATATCACAAAAGATGTTTTGAAAAATGTGTGTGTGTGTGTGTGTGTTTTTAATCTATACAATGAAAGTCGATGTTGTTTTGGACCCCACTGACTTTCATTATGCGGCGAAAAAGTTGTCTTCTCGAGGAAAAAAATCTTCTTTTGTGTTCTGCAGAAGAAAAAAAATCTTATCCTGCTCTATACTGATCACCTTTACAATGCTCAATGCAGAGCAATACAGTACTGTAAGCACACTATAATGAATTATATAGCATACATTACACACACAATTCCCATAATTAAATTTACTGTCGCCTACAAACAGTACAAATATACTGACATAATTCATTCCAGTGTGTGAGGTTGATGAAATACAGTTAAGCAGTTAAGAGTAAACACGTACAATTTAACCATTAGCAACATCTTTGTTGGTACCTATAGCACTTGAAAAAAAGCTGCTCGAATCAGTTTTCTACTTTTTTTTTTTTTTAAACTTTTTGAATCTGACAGCTCCTGGGCTCCAGTTGCCTCATGGGATAGCAAAGTGTCCTTTGGCTGCACACCTAAGAGTCTCAGTGGATATTGGATCCGCATATTGTATACCTACTGTTTCATGAATACTGCTCATTTGACATACTGCTTTTCACATACTGTACACAGGTTTGTATTTCCTCTAAACACGTCAAAGTCTTCAGAGAGTTATTAATCCACCAGCTCTCTCATTTTAGCAGTATACTCTATAAACACACATTTCTATATGTACAAAACCCTTTAGGTGGAGGACGAATGCAGCTGAGTAATCTTCTATAGAAAGGAGTCATAAATACACTGCTGCTTTACAAGACGGGCAGCTGTAGACGGCATTGTCACGTTGGGTTGCATGACCTTCCTGTGATGTGACACCGTTAATGGATAGATATGGATTTTAGTGAAGGCCAAATACTGTCCCGCTGTATAATAACAACAACTATGATAACTTGATGCTATCTTCTGTAGAGCATGCAGTGCAAAACAATGCTAGAATGTTGCCACAAAGTGATTATGCAGTTGCTAAGGTGTTTTGAGTCTGTGTTTATGTGGTTGCTAGGTGGTTGCTTACTGGCTCAAGTCAGAAGAACCCACCCATATGTTTCTATGATATTCTGGACCTTCAAGATGTTTCGAGTCCCACTTTCTCTGCATATTTTATCATCTTATGATGATAAAAATCTGATCACGGTTAACTTTCCCTCATTTGAGTTCACCTAAAAATGACAATTCGTTATTTACTTACTTTCATGTTGTTCTAAACCTGTATAACTTTCTTCTTTGTGGAAAACAAAAGAAGATATTTTGAAAAATGTCTGTTTTTATTTGTTCTTGTAATGAACGTCAATGGGGACAAGTGTTGTTTTGGACCCCA
Source organism: Tor tambroides (assembly GCA_021397915.2). Taxonomy (NCBI): domain Eukaryota; kingdom Metazoa; phylum Chordata; class Actinopteri; order Cypriniformes; family Cyprinidae; genus Tor; species Tor tambroides. Next base: position 49,309 of record JAFVLL020001737.1, read on the forward strand.
TTGGCTTTTATTGAATATACAAAAAAATTTGAAACATTTTTCAAAAAAAGATTATATATTAAAATATAATCTCTTTTTTTAGTATTTATAGTATTCATATATATATATATATATATATATATATATATATATGTTCTTTTATTTATTATTTTAATTAACTTTTATTTTATATATATATATATATATATATATATATATATATATATATATATATTTAGTTAGTTTAAAAGTTTAAATTTGAGTAATTTTGTTACTTTTTAAAAATATTTTTGTGTAGGTTTTTTTTATTGTTAGTAATTTTAATACTTCAGCTTTAAGTTTTCAGTTAGTTGCCAAGGCAATATTTCTCATAATATTTAATTTTATTTTATTTTTCTAAATTTAACTTTTTTTATATAATGTTTATATTGTTGGTTCAGCTTCATTTCAATGACCTAAAGTGATTTTGTTAATCATAGCAAGATTGTTTCTACAGAAGAAAGTTAGTCGTACATGTTTGCTATGACATAAGGTTGAGTAAATAAACTGAAATTTTCAGTTTTTGGTGAATGATTTATTTTATGGAATTTAAAGCGCGTGACACAAAGGAGTTTGAGATGCCAGAGTAGCACATTAACTGCATTATCCTACAGAATATATGATGTTTATCATGGTCATTAGAGCATTGTTTCCTCTTGTTTGCCTTCATTAAATTTACCCAAAGTGATCACGGATGTTGCACGAGAAGAAGAGGAAACAGACATGGAGAGAGAAAGAGAGAGGGATGGGGTCATGGGGGGATGAGTGGGCATATGCCAGTTGTTAAGAAACTGAGAGAGATGGGGACCTACAGAGGAATGCTGGAGGGATGAGAGACGAGAGAGAGGGAGCGAGAGAACAAGAGAGGGCTAGAGGGCTGATATTTAATGTGATAAATGGATTGTGACAGCGTGTCTCCAAACCCCCTCCAACCAGAGAGGAAGACCACAAAAATAGAAGGCAGAGCTGGGGAGAGAAAAATGTATTTAAACAAGAAGGATAGAAAACTGCAAGGAATTGTGCAAAAATGACAAAACGGATCAAAAGTAACTGCTGTTCTTGTTAATATCACCCCAAACTAGATGATGGCGTTACCAGGGATTCCCATAGGAATGTGAAGTTAAAGGGAAAGTTAATTCTGTCATCATTTCCTCACCCTCGTGCCTTTGGTGGAACACAAAAGGAGAAATACTGAAGACTGTGCTGGTTGATCTTTTCCATACAATATTACTAAATGGGGCTTCATAATGGACACTAAAGAACTGTAAATGATCACAAAAGTGCTCCATGTGACATGATGTTTGAAACTGTGTTGTTTTAGTATTATTTACATACCATTACAGTATTTAATCATATTTTGAGTAGTCTTTTGTTGATATATTTTAACTTTTCCCTTTTCATTTTTGTATTTGTATTATGTGCTTCTGTCATTTTTATTTATTTTTGTTTGAGTAAAAAAAAGTGTTATTTTGCTTTTATTTACTTAAATAGTTACCAAGTCAGTTATTTTTTCTTTTTTATATTATCTTTAAATAATATAATTTTTAAACTATATTTCAATTAATGAAAACTATTTTTTATTTTTCAAATTTTTTTTTGCACACAGAAGAAATAGATACAGGTAGGGAAAGACATTTAGTGTTATTTTTGTATTAATTATATCTATTATAGTACCTTAAACTCAAAATTTTTAATTTTTTTTTTTTAAATTTTCTAATTTAAAAAAAGTTTAAGGTTTTTCATATAATATTTATATTTTATTTCTTTATTTTAATTAATGAAAACTATTTTTAATAGTTTTAGTTTGAGTTAACAATAACAACACTGGTTTGAAGCCAGTTACGATAGAAACAAACTACAATTTAAGTTGCGCTAATATTCACTGAAAATTGTGACATCCGCCCTAGTGATTCATATATAACTGAGTCCTGAATCAGTGATCCGGTTTACAAAAACAGAATGATTTGTTCATGAATCAGACTCATCAGGTTCTGAAGTTCAACTCACTTGATGATATGGTGGTCAGAGACATTCTCAACTCACTGGAGAGGAAGACTGATCAGTAACGGCATTGAACTTTGAGCAGTTTCTCATGCATAATGCTTTGAAGTTTTTTGAATGTAGAACACAAGCTGTATGGACTACTTTTATGGTACTTTTCTGATTACTATGATGTGTCATTTTCAACCTTTTAAACTTAAAGGGATAGTTCAGTTCAAAAATGAAAATTCTAACATTATTTACATGCACACACACGCATTTTTGGGTGAACTATCCCTTCAAGTCCCCATTCCTTAGTGCATGGAAAAGAGAAACTGGCACACTTCACAAGCTCTCTTTTTGTGTTTTACAGAAGAACGAAAGTCATACGACAATGTGAGGGTGGATAAAAATGATGACAAGACTTTCATTTTTAAAGGAAGAAAGAAAAAGAGAACAAGGAAGGTTGCAAACTGCTTCCTGATGGACTTGGAAAAAGGGAGGAAAGAAAGAGAGAGAAGCATTGAGCGAAGAAAAGAAGAATGCAGGGAAAATATGAGTTTCCCTTACTTAATTTACAGCATTCTTGATTTCAGTCCAATTAAAGATCCACAACTCAGGCTCTGAATGAAAGCTTTCATTGTAAGTCAGTTCTTCAAGCTGGAGACTCGGGCTTGTCTGGAGTATCAAATATCCTCCTGTGTGTCAGAGAAAGAGAGCGACTCTGGTGGATACCATGTTTTGCGGGTGAAGAAATGTGTCTGGAATTTGGTATCAAGGGACACGTTTCTTCCAAGGAACCACACTGACTTACTCAGAAGAGTGATTGTAAGAGTGAAGCTGCTCAGTGGATGTAGGCGTAATGCTGCAGTTTCAGTCACTGACTCTTACGATTCTTGCTTATGTTTAGTCTGTCACACAACTTTTATTACTCTCAGTTTTAGTTTGAAAATCTGTAAATAAATTGTCATCATTGACTGACTTCCATGGAACACAAAAGGAGAAGTTTAGCAGAATGTTTATGCTGCTAAAGACTGATTAAACCAGGTTCAAGTTTTGCGTATGATATTGTTGCACTTTATCCTTCGCTGCATCAAACACAATATAAACTGAATTAGAGGCTCAGATCTTTCAGTAATTGTACTGTTATTTTTATGCTTGTACATGACATTATTGATAGTAATTGAAGACTGTCTGTTGTGTTTCAGTGCGGACAGCACGGTTCTCTCAGGAGCCTGCAGACCAGTCAGTGGTTTTGGGCCAGAGGGTGGTCCTGTCCTGCGTGGTCTTCAACTATTCGGGCATTGTGCAGTGGACCAAGGATGGCCTGGCCTTAGGCATCGGAGAAGACCTCCGGGGTCAGTGATACACAGCACTCTTTCTTCCTTTCTGTATTTATGTGCTTTTCCCTTTTTTACTCTTCATATTTGGTCTTTCATGTTTTCCACAGTTTTCCACGTTTGCTTGTTTTCTATCTAACTTTTGTCCCAGGACGCTTTAGCAAATGCTTAACCTTTCTTTCTTTCTTTCTTTCTTTCTTTCTTTCTTTCTTTCTGTACTTTTCAGTTTTTCTTTGTACACTCTTTCAGTTTAATCTCTCATCTCTCACTATTTTCCATGTTTCCTAGTGTGTTTTTTCAAATAGTTGTATTCTCTTTAACCACGTAACAACACACTAAAAACCTCCCAGAATACCTAAGCAATCCCATAGCACCACACTTAAAAAAAAAAAAAAAAAAACGCACAGCTTAGCAACTGCTTAGCAACTAGAGGTTGACCAATAGTGGATTTTACCGATAACGATAACTAGGTTGGACCGCATAACGGGTAAATCAACCGATAGTTTTTAAAATTGACACTGAATGGAAACTAAAATAGTGCTGAACTTTATTACAAAAATAAAAAACACTACTGACCCATGAAAAATGTATTGTACTTTTTAAATTAAATATATAAATATTAATATTAAATATTAATGTTATATTATACCTTGATCATACATGTTAGTTCATTAATAACTAATGCTAACATATACAACTTTTTTTTTTTTCAAAAATTAAAAATGTATTAGTAAATGTTAACATAATCTGTTGATTTAACAATTCTTCTCTAGCATTAATTATCCATAGCATTAAAAGTAGACACACACACACACACACACACGTTTGTTTTGTGGTTTACGGGGACTCTCCATAGGCGTAATGGTTTTTATACCGTACAAACTGTATGGGCTATTGCCCTACACCAACCCTACACCTAAACCTACCCCTTACAGGAAACTTTGTGCATTTTTAAATTTTCAAAAAAACACCATTTAGTATGTTTTTTAAGCCTTTTGAATTACGGGGACATAGGCAGTGTCCTCATAAACCACCTTCAAATTGTAATACCTCTGTCATACCCATGTCATTAAACAAATTTTGTCCCCGTAAACCACAAAAACCAGTACACACACACACACACACACACACACACACATATAGATAGATAGATAGATAGATAGATAGATATCTTTCTTTAAAAAATTCAATTATAATTACAATTTTATTAGTGATAAAAATCTACCTCAGCTTCTGCTTTAAACTATAGGGAGCCCTTTTACATTACCATAAGGTTACAATTAACAACAGAGCCCAAACTTAAATTCAATTACTATTTATTTTTAACTATAATAATCAACACTATAATAATTTACAGAGTCATAACTTGTGGGGTGAGATGTTCATTCATGTATATTGCACGTTAAAACTAGTAGTAAAGAGGGAGGGATGATCGCGCTCCCCACTGCCGTCAGAACTGAGGCGTTAGTATACGACGATATGTCGCGCCAAATAAAAGAGCATCGAAACGGCATTTATTGTCTGAATTTCCTGAAAAAATGTAATGGTTTTTCTGTACATATGCGTACCGAACCGAAAGACCCGTACAGAAAATTTTTGGTGTGAATACGTGTACCGTTACACCCCTAGGGTGTATATATAGGTGCATCTCAAAAAATTTGAATTTTTTTGTAACTTGCTTCAAAAAGTAAAACTTTCATGTGTTCTAGATTCATTACATGTAAAGTAAAACATTTCAAAAGTTGTTTGTTTTAATTTTTGATGATTAGAGCTTACAGCTCATGAAAGTCAAAAATCCAGTATCTCAAAATATTAGAATATTTACATTGGAGTTTCCTTAAACCATCCCTACAGTATAAATTCTGGGTATCTCTTGTTCTTTGAAACCACAATAATGGGGAAGACTGCTGACTTGGCAATGATCCAGAAGACAATCACTGACACCCTCCACAAAGAGGGTAAGTCACAGAGGGTCATTACTGAAAGGGGTGGCTGTTCACAGAGTGCTGTATCAAAGCATATTAAATGCAAAGTTGACTGGAAGGAAGAATTCGGTAGCAAAATGTGCACAAGCAACAGGGATGACTGCAAGCTTGAGAATACTGTCAAGCAAAGCCTGTTCAAACACTTGGGAGAGATTCACAAGGAGTGGACTGAAGCTGGAGTCAGTGCATCAAGAGTCACCACGCTCAGACGTCTTCAGGAAAAGGGCTACCAAGTCACTTCTGAACCAGAGACAACATCAGAAGCGTCTTACCTGGGCTACAGAGAAAAAGAACTGGACTGTTACTCTGTGGTCCAAAGTCCTCTTTTTAGATAAAAGTAAATTTTGCATTTCATTTGGAAATCAAAGTCTAGAGTCTGGAGGAAGAAGTCTGCTTGAAAGGGTTAGTTCACCCCAAAATTGTTCCAAACTCATAAGACCTCTGTTCATCTTTGGAACACAAATTAAGATATTTTTGATGGAATCTGAGAGCTCTCAGACCCTCCATAGACAACAAGGGTCCTTACAAGATCAAGGTCCAGAAACGTAGCAAGGAGATCGATAAAATGATCCATGTGACATCAGGGGTTCAACTGTAATTTTACGAAGCTACAAGAATACTTTTTGTGCGCAAAAGAAAAAAAAGACTTTATTCAAATTCGTCTCCTCCGCGTCACCCTAGTGCCATTTTGGAGAATATCCACTGGACGGAAACTGCGTATGCTCTTCTGTGTCAGCTGCGCCACACGGATACGTTTTCTACGTTGTACACTTTGATTTGAGCGAAAACAACGGATCCGTGTGGCGAAACTTGGCAAAACTAATCAATTGGTCAAACTCTACCAACCCAACACTCCCCCCCCACCAGCCCCAACCACAAGACTCTTTAGCAACCACATAGCAACACACTAAAATGTAACCAGATCACCTTAGCAATTGCTCAGGAACACTTTTTCTTGGAATGTGTGTATTTCTTTCCTCCTTTTCTGTTTTCCCTATGTACAATCCTTCAATTTCATCTGTCTTCTTTCTCGCTGTTTTCCGTGTTTCCCTGTTTGCTTGTTTTCTGTCTCACTTTCGTCCGCTCTTCCCCTTTGCTCTTTTGCTTTCTGCTCCACTAGCTCATCTTTTCTCACTCCTTGTGGACTGTCATGAGAACAGTGAGGGCAGGATGTGGTATTTTTAACCTCTGCCATTATAAATAGATAAATGTGGACCTGATAAACTACATTTGCTGCATTTGCCAGATTCATTAAAAGGCATGAGGAAGATTTCTCTCTCTCGCTCTCTCACTTTGACTCAGTGTAGTTGTATTTACACTGTAATGCTTCACTGGTTTGTCCCCGTGGCTTTCATATAAAAGCATGTGAACAAATCCTACAGACAGACACACACACACACACACACACACACAAATGTGCACACGCAGAAATACATGAGCGCAGCACACACTGATAACTCAATCCCACAGTAGAGAGGGCTGTGTGGGTTGGGGATGCGTGATGTAATTCACAGCAGAATTTTTGTCATTTCTCTTGCAGCAGAAGCTGGAAATGTCCATGTCATAGAGTTAGCATATATCACGCAAACTCTACTGCCACTCAGTGGTGTAAAACATCACTGCACTGCATGCTAATTTTTTTCCTTGTTAGTAGGCAAACGTCACTGCTACTATTGCTTAGACCGAGGTTTTTTTTCTTCAAATCTAAGATCTCTAAGTAAAGAGTTTATTTCTTTTCAAATATCATATCTCTAAGTAAATCAAGCGTGTATTTTGTCTCACACCATTTTTGAAGCAGATGAAACACCCCTCCAAAAAGAGAACACACCACATAGCAACACTTTAAGGGGCAATCCAGACAGACCTTTTTTTTTTTATTTCACTGCACTGCTTTTCCATTGTTTTTCTGTGTAATCATGTGCTAGATGAACATCTTTGACCACTGGGTCACGTCACGTCTCGCACGTGCAGTGTCTTGCATGTGACATGACATTCTAAAACCGTCACGCTCAAGTTAAAATTAAAACTCTTTTAGTTTATTATTAAGTTGACTTTATTGTCCTTTCAGAAATTCTTTTTGAACAACTACTCAGAACGTTTTAGCAAGCATATAGCAGCAAGCATATAGAAACCACATAGCAACACACTAAAAACCAATCAGACCACTCGCTTTTCATGATTTAGTGTATATTTGTGTTGAAATGAAGACTATCTATCTCCAAATCCTCACTAAAAGTGGTGAGTTATGGTCTGTGTGTGCATGTCTCTTGCAGCCTGGCCGCGGTATCGAGTGTTGCGGCTAGTGGATGTTGGGCAGTATAATTTGGAGATCTCAGCTGCTGAACTCTCAGACGACTCTCTCTATGAGTGCCAGGCCACGGAGGCAGCGCTGCGCTCGCGACGGGCCAAACTCACCGTCCTCAGTGAGTGCTTTGTGTCTTCTTAGAAAAGAATCTGAATGGTCAGTGCATGCTAAAAGCTTGCTGTTTTAGATGTTGGCTGGGAGGGAATGAAGGGGTTAATGTGTTATGAAATTAATAGACTTATGAGTTGTTGCTATTAATAATTGAACTCCATATGTGTTTGTGTGTGTAGTTCCTCCCGATGAGCCGGTGATTGAGGGGGCCCCGGAGATCCTCCTCACAGCAGGGGTCCCATACAACATGAGCTGCGTGTCCCGCGGAGCCAAACCTGCCTCTGTCATAGAGTGGCAGAAAGACGGCCTGCCGATAGAGGGGGCCGTCAGCACCACGGTGAGACACACACACTCATGAGAGTAAATGTAAATGCAAAGCAAAACATACATGAGTTTGTAGGTATGTAATAGCTTACGCACTTAAGCACAGAGGTACTGACATGCTGTGTGTATTTTTGCTACGCAGGAGGTGCTTTCAGACAGGAAACGTGTGACCACTCGCAGTTACCTGCCCATTTCACCAGTAGATACAGACACGGGGAAGAACTTCACCTGTGTCGCTACTAACCTGGCCGTGCCGATGGGCAAACGGGCCACTGTCACCCTCGACGTGCACCGTAAGTCTAAAACCCTTTCCAGCTTCAGTAACATTTATGAGGAAAGGGAAATGAGCCAAAGGTTCACCACTGAGGAAGCCAGCGGTGCCAATATATTTATTTTATTTTATTTTATATAATGAATATCAATAAATATATGTGACCCTGGACCACAAAACCAGCCATAAGGGTAAATTTTTCGAAATTGAGATTTATACGCCATCTGAAAGCTGAATAAATAAGCTTTCCATTGATGTATGGTTTGTTATTATAGGACAATATTTGGCACAATCTGCACGCTGAGGGTGCAAAACAATCTAAATATTGAGAAAATTGCCTTTAAAGTTGTCCAAATGAAGTTCTTAGCAATGCATATTACTAATCAAATATGAAGTTTTGATATATTTACAGTAGGAAATTTACAAAATATCTTCATGGAACATGCTCTTTACTTAATGTCCTAATGATTTTTGGCATGAAAGAAAAATCAATAATTTTGACCCATACAATGTATTTTTGGCTATTGCTACCAATATACCCCAGCGACTTAAGACTGGTTTTGTGCTCCAGGGTCACAAATATATATATATATATATATATATATATACAAAATGGATTGTACCCTGCATACACTATCATTCAAAACTTAAAAAAAATAAAATTGTATTATTATTTTTAAAAGAAAATACAAAAAATCTTGAATTTTTTTTTACAGTTTACATAAAAAATGTTAAGCACTACTGTAACTGTTTTTAACTTTGATGTTAATAATAAACATTTCTTCAGCACCAAATCAGCATATTAGAATGATTACTGAAGACTGGAGAAATGGCTGCTAAAAATTCAGCTTTATCATCACAGGAATAAATTGCATTTTAAAAGACATTAAAATAGAAAAATTATTCTAAATTGTTATATTTCACAATAATACTGTTTTTACTGTATTTTTGATCAAATATATGCATCACTAGGAGATGCGCAATAGACTTCTTTTAAAAAACATTACAAATGTATAAGTACAGAGCTCTTTTTTAGTCCCAGCCCATTCCTGGTGCAACTGTTTCTCTTAAATATCTATTTCTATTTGATCTAACCCTTAAAAATGACTTTTGCTGGTGTAACCTAATTTAGTCATGTAGATTCAGTCATATTAAATAATCCCTTTGGCTTGAATAAAACCACATGAAGCACAGACCAAGCATATTTTATAGTGTAGGAAGAGAGAAGGACGTCCCACATCTGGCCAGTCGTTGCTGCATCCATTGGTCGTCTTCTCAACCCACAATATGGTACAAACTGTACTAAAGCAGCTTTACAAAGTATAGCACATGAAAACCTTCTAAAAGGTTAAAACCCCTTTAAGATGATAGCATGAACCATTAGGAGGGACCGTGACGTTCATATATTATGAATGTCATTCATATAATATGCTATATTAGTAGTTTTCCTTGCGTTGACTTCCACTTCCACTCCAGCTCCTTACCGTCAGTCCTTCAACTTGCCTTTGGTCTAATGAATGTCTATGGCTTTATTATGTATTCTGAATGCTCTCTGCAGACCCACCGGTGGTGACGTTATCCATTGAGCCTCGCTCCGTATTGGAAGGAGAGAGAGTGACCTTCACCTGCCAAGCTACTGCCAACCCGCCTATTATGGGTTATAAGTATGTCTCTTACTAAATCTGATGCCTAAAGTGGTTTCTTTTACATTCCGTGAGATGAAAAATTAATGACTTGTTTTATCAGGGAGATAAAGACGTCCTTTAGGTAGTATTAAGCCCCATATATCTTCAATTATTTTCTGTTACGGCAGTTGTACCCTTGAATTCCTTCCTGTACATGCTTCATGGGTCTCTCTTCATCTGTCTGCTTATGCATCACTGAATGGCTCTTTTGGCTTTGCTAGGTGGGCAAAGGGAGGTGTGGTCATACAGGGGGCGAGAGAGAGTGTTTTTGTCACCAAGGCTGATCACTCTTTCTTCACTGAGCCTGTGTCCTGCCAAGTGTTCAATGCTGTGGGCAGCACAAACGTCAGCATACTCGTCGATGTCCACTGTGAGTATTAACTTCAGAAATGCAACCTAGTCTAGAACATTCTAAGGTGAAAATTAATATGTGAAGCAGATTACCTAGTAATTATTTATCCATCCATGTCTGTTTGTCTATCTATCTATATATCTATCTATCCATCCATCCATCCATCCATCCATCTATCCATCCATCCATCTATCCATATCTGTTTGTCTATCTATCTATCTATCTATCTATCTACTGTATCTACATCTCTTTTTGAATTTGTCGGTATAGGGAGGTACTAATCATAGTTGTCATATAAAATGCAGAAACCTGACCTTTTTTTAATCTCTGTTTCATGCAGTTGGCCCTATCCTGGTTGTGGAGCCTAAACCAGTAACAGTGGACATAGACTCCGACGTCACTTTAAATTGCAAGTGGGCGGGAAATCCTCCCCTCACACTAACCTGGACGAAAAAGGGTTCAAGCATGGTGAGCATCTGCCTGCGGATCAGTTTAGTGAAAGCTCCTTTCTATTAGGTGTTCAGTTCTTCTTTCCTCTCTCTTACTAAGATATAGGCTATCCATTTTTTCTCTACAGTTTCCTTTTTTTGTCTATGACATTTTCCCTCTGACTTTATCTCTCTTCAGTGAGTGTTCTCCATATGTGTCCTTCTTTTCTTGGCTCTGCTTCTCTTCCATATTTATCTTCCAACTGTGTTTTGATGTTGAAGCTGCAATCCTTCGTTCCATTTGATTCTTTTTAGATAATGTCTACAGTGAACATGTTTTACAGCATTTTTGTCTTTTTTTCCCTCCCTCTGTCTCTCTCCCTCTCTTATGCACAGGTTTTGAGTAATAATAACCAGCTCTATCTGAAGTCCGTTAGTCAGGCAGATGCTGGTCAGTATGTGTGTAAGGCCATCGTGCCTAGGATCGGAGTCGGCGAGACAGAGGTCACACTCACTGTCAACGGTCAGTACAGCTCTTTTATCTTATTGTGCTAAGAAATAATAAAACACTTTTTAAAACCATGCAGCTTTCAAGGTATTTATCTATATTTAGCTCATTGTGAGTTCTGCATTTAGTGATTAATCAAGCTTTGATTAAATTACTAGTTAACCCTTAAGTGCATGGATGTTTTGCCAATCATTATTACATATTCGGGTCTTCAGCGACCCAAACCTATATTTCATGACTTTTTGAAGCTTAGAAGGGTTCGATTTGAGCAGATGATTTTACCATCAATGTCATCGACCCAACTGTTGGATCACAATCCAAAAAAATAGGTCATAGACTCTAGGGGGAAAAGCATGTTAAATGCAAATAATAATATGCAACTAATAGTATAATTGTATTTAGTTAAAATAACATAATAAATAAGCTTACCAAGATTTAAAGGGGAAGAGACAACACATTTCTTGGTGATGTCAAAGTTCATGCATCCTCAAACAGTATTTTGGTGGAAATTCATCTGTCATTTGGTAGAAGCTAGCCAAATAAGACAGATAGCAGCTTAGAGAGGCTGTGTGACATCCCTTTATGAGAACAGAAAGTATGATATCAATACATTTTAGTGTATAGTTGTTGTTTTTGAAGATTCAAATTCAGTTCTGGGTCAAAAAAGCCAGGTCAAAAAAAAAAAGCGACTAAAACTAAAACCATAAAAGCTTTTGTTATTTGAAATATAAACTTGAACTGAAATAAAATAAAATGTAAAAAAAACTCAAGGCAACATTTAGCTTAACAGTGTAGTAAAATAATTCAATCAAAGAAAACAAAAACAACTTATAAATAAAACAAACAAATAATAAAATTGAAACAGAAAATATAAAAACTAATTGAAAATATTAAAAACTCTAAAAGCATCTCAGTGATATTAAAATAACACTGCCTAAAGCAAAACCAGTTAAGAGCCACCAATATCAGCTACATAATAGTATAGTTTTTCTGATAATACAGTAGATTCTGTTGTTGATGCTTTTTGTTTTGGACTGTTTTTTGAGCAGGTCCACCCATCATCTCAAGCGAACCGGTCCAGTATGCAGTTCGAGGGGAGCGAGGGGAAGTCAAGTGTTACATTGCCAGCACCCCTCCTCCTGACAAGATCGTAAGTTACATTACAATTTCTTGCATTTACATTAATGCTGTTTTCCACAGAAATGTACATAAAGATTCCTAAACATTTTAATAACTGATATTTGACTGTTTTCTTATTGTTCACCATCTGGATACCCACGGGAAAGCTGGTTTCAAAACGTCTGAGAAACCAGATGAGCTCACCTTAAACCAGTTTCTTGAGTTTTAAGTTTAAGACTAACTCAAACTAGGCCTGAACCCAAAGTAACTCTCTCTGCTGCTGTAGATGGTTCTGCTGTTGCTACTTTCAGACGCATCCCTTCTCTGAAACTACAAGTGATTCTAATTTAAAATGACGCGCAGCTCAGTCCTGATGCATCTCCAGGATGAGATTTATGAAATATGAAATATGGGAACAGAGAAGTCGTTCTTTTAATGCTGTAGCCTTTTCAAATGTCTTGGTTTGTGAGGTAAATGGAAGCTTACCATGAACATGTGGAGGTATGCATTTTTAAATATTCTCACAGCTCTGCATGAATAATAAAACAGCTTTAGTGGTTTTGAAAGAAGAACTGGTGCTTTCTCACCATATCCAGCCCCATGTTTCAGCACAGGAAGGCCATTTATCCCATTGCCGGTGTGAAATATGTGTTCATGCGGGCAATGCGAAGCAGAAACAGTTCAGGTGCATTTTATGCACTTGAATATGCTTTTTAAATCCTAAATATTTATAAAGGATTTCTTTTTTCACTCCTGTATGAAATGTACAGATTATGTTGCACTGTACGGTATTATTTTTGGTCCATTTGCTTCTTGCAGGACCTGCCACTGCAGATTTTTTTTAGTTTAATTTTATACTATTTATTTCTCAGCCATTACTTGATAGAATATGAATTATTTTCCTTTGGAAGTTTCATTATTTTATATATACAAAATTATAACACAGTCAAAAAGAATTTGAAAGAATTTTTAAAATGTTTTTCAAAGAAGTCGGTTTCTATTTTAATATTTTAAAATGTAATTTAAATAATTGTGAAATAGTTATGAAATATGAAAAAAACACTACAGTATGTTTTTATTATTATTCTTATATTATAAATTGTTTTATATTTTTGTGTATTTTTATATTTTCATGTGGAGCCCAGGAAGATAAGTGACTGAAGCATTTTGTGGATCCAAATAATGATTGTTTTATATTTTCCATATGTATTTCTAGTTTTTACTTTCTGTAAATAAACAGATCCTTTGGGATGTTGAGGATTTAAGAATATACAATTATTTATTTATATAAAGAGAGAGAATAATTATCTGTGTCATCCTGAACCTGCACATTTCTTCCTGCAGATTTCCCAAAATGCATCCCATCGCTGACAAATACTGGAGATTTAAATGTGAAGCGGTCTCTCACACCATGTGTTTGTTTGTTGTGTGTTTGTCCCAGGTGTGGGCATGGAAGGAAAATGTGTGGGAAAAAGAGAAGGGGACCCTATCAGAACGATACACAGTGGAACAGAGCAAACTGAACATGCAGGGCGGTGCGGTGATGTCCACACTCACCATCAACAACGTCATGGAGTCAGACTTCCAGTCCACATACAACTGCACTGCATGGAATTCATTCGGACCTGGGACCATGATCATCACACTGGAAGAGACCGGTGAGGATATGTGCCTGCATATGCACATATATGATACTTCTCAATCTCATGTGATTTTCAGCTGTATTGAATTTGTGATCTTGAAATCATTTGTGTGGTCAATCTGGCATCAAACAAAGAAAGCGTTTTATATATAAAGTACAGTTTAGTCCATTAGTCATGAAACTTTGTACAGTTCATGTCTTCAAAAATTCACTGTATACTGCGTCGTCTTTAGAGTACAGTTACAGTAGAGTGCTCTACTGAAGTAAAAGAGCACAGTCTTCAATAATAAATAGCTTGAATGGAATCTCCTAAATCTGCTTCAGGTCACGTCAACTCAGGTTAGGAGTACTCTCTCTATTTAATATACAGTATGTGAGTACAGTTATACTGGTATATTAAAGCCACAGTGCAATGGTTAATGCACATGTTTAGTCTGGTCTGCTCCTTTCCTCTTTCTGTCTGTCCTTTTCTGTCCTAATTATTAAAGGCAAAAAGGCCATCAGCAAAAGGCTAAAAATGAAATATGCATTGTGGTGCTAATCTTTCTCTTTGTCTTTTTCATTGGCATAGAAATAGTGCCAGTGGGGATCATTGCAGGAGGCACCGTCGGCTGTTCGATTCTGCTTATCCTGTGTTTGCTAGCGTTAGTGCTGTTTTTGTATCGGCAACGCAAAGGAAGTAAGTTATCAAAGACCACTGATACAAATGGCATTGAGATTTTTTCTTCTTAATTTTTTCACAATTATTAGGTATTTAAAAAAATATTAATTATTGAGCACCTTTTAAAAGTTTGAGGTCAGTAAAAAGTAGCTTATGCTCATCAAAAATACAGTATTACTGTGAAATATTATTAAAATTGTAATTTATTTTAAAATGTTGCTTACTTACATTTTCAGCAGTCATTACTCCAGTCTTCAGAGGCACATGACTGTTCAGAAATCATTCTAATATGTGACCCTGGACCACAAAACCAGTCTTAAGTCGCTGGGAAATATTTGTAGCAATAGCCAAAAATACATTGTATGGGTCAAAATGATTGATTTTTCTTTTATGCCAAAAATCATTAGGATATTAAGTAAAGATCAT